>WTSP01022490.1:0-80905 GCA_025331215.1 Actenoides lindsayi | reverse complement strand
GGGGGGGGGGGAACCCAAACCCAAACAACAAAAAACCATCAACACCAAACCCCTAAACAAAAACAACCAAATGATCACTGTATAATCAGCTCCATTTGACAGGTAATGCAAGTTACAATATAGGAGGCTCACCCAACTGGCCACCAGCAGAATTAGAAAATGTATCCAGCTCCTTTAAGTCTCTTTGAGACCCAGGAATGCTTTTACAGAAGAAAACAACAACCATGACATATAATCTCTACTACTCATCAACATAAATATGACTGACTTCACTGATGCTCTGAAAATGTAATGAAAGTTTCTCATGTCATGTACCTTTATTTTCCTGCTGCTTGGAAAAACAATGCATTTAAAAGGACCACCCAAAGTGAAAATTAAAATATTTAATTAGCTAATATGGTTGTAATCTTCATAATTTTACTAACTAGAACATTTAATATATAAAAAAGAATGGATCTGATTTTATTAGAGAATTTACGTAGACAGAAGTTACAAAAGCATATAACTGACTTTCAAGACTAAAACACTAGAACATAAAGACTGCTAAAGTCACTTGGATAAATATAACAAGTATAGTAACCCCAATTATTAGACGTATCCAAAGTGAAGCATTGATTCAAGCATCCTCAGAGTAAGATTCCACTGTGCCATGCAAATTAAACCTGTTAACTCGATGCATAGCTACTAGAAGCATTACATACAAAGAAATATGTTAGTAAGCCTGAAACTGGAAAGCAAATTTTCAAATTCAGGAAAATGTCAGAACTGGAGTTACATAAGTAATGCTGCATTTAGCAGTGTTTTATAAGTCATGAATCTTTACTCTCCCTTAAATCCCTGCTTTACAACACCTAATATGATAGGTCTCATTAATAAGCAGCTTCTTTTTGTCTCCTTACTACTCATTCTGCAGCTCAGTTGCGCTGACAAAAGAATTACTAACTGCCTCAAGGGTGTTTCTACAGTGTTCATCTCTATGCTGTCAAACTTCTCCACAAACACTCATCCATCTTCCCTATCAATACATGAAATGAGAGACAATTTTTTTAAACGACAGGAAGTTAAGGGGGGGGTAGTAGTTCTTCACAGACTTTAGAGGTTTTTTTTACTTTCCAAAACTTCTGTTGTAGCTACAAGTGATACACCATTTTGCAAGTCATACTGGGGAATGGGAAGTGAAGCACTCCCAAAATTTGTGGGAGATGGGTGTGTGTGGATTTTACAACTAGATATGAAATGCATCCTTCAAGTAATGTTATTTCAAAAGAGGGCAGATATAGTGCCTTAACTACAACGCAGTAGCCTTTACAATATTGACCCTTTTCCTAGGCTCACATCACAAACTAAGTGCCTTCTAACTTCTGTATCATGCAGGGAGCAGAGGCCCCTCTTTACTACATGAGCTCTTATTCCAAGTTGGCCCATCCTGTACAAAAACAAGGCAAAAAATGTATGTTGTTCTTAAGTTTTCTTAGAAGAAAAATGAGAAATTATGAAAGAAAAAAAAAAGAGAAAAAAGATCAAGTGGGAACAACAATTGTAACACAAATCAGGTTTTATGAAAGTCATGGGATTACATCTCAGTACTATTCAATTTTTAAGAGTGAAAGGTGTTTTCATCAAAGAATAGCAACTTGACAGAAGCAGGAGTGGAACTTATACAATGAATTGTGATAAATTATAAAACAAATTACAATTTTCTCCCAAAGCATGCATTAAGTATTTTGCAAATAGTTTACCCACATCTTTCTCAGAGCATTTCATCTACTTCTGATGAACTCAAAAGCTGACAGGATATTAGAACTCATGTACCATAGCACCTGAAGTGCAAATACAGATGTTTTGGGGTTTTTCCCTTTTATTTACAGAAACCACAGACTAGCATCTTTTTTTGTTTTGTTTTTCCTTAAGGAAAGAGCATAATCTCTCCTCATTGAAGGAAACCGCCACATGCTATTTTCCTAATATGGTATTACAAATAAGCATTACTATGAATGAAACACCCAAATTATTAAGTCTCTGTTACAAATTTGGGTGAAGGATGGGCGAGGTGGGCAGTACCAACTGACAGGAACATATGAAAGAGGGGCGGACAAATTTAGGAATAAAAGTAGGAGTAACTTGACTTTTCCTTACACTTCGTGCATTTCTCATTGTGTCATGCATTGTCTCACTCATTTACACAGGAATTCTAAAAATACTATCATTATGTTACTACAATTCAGAGCAGAATATAGACTGAACCTTGAATGGGCCTTTGGACACTATCACAACTTCTTTCACTGTTAGAAGGATTAATAAAAATTTTCAGTGAGTGACTTTGCAATACAAATGAACAATTTCAGAATCATACCTAGAAGAGAAGTCTCCTTTGCAAATGCTGCAGCAATAGCTGGGTCCAGCGCTGGCTGTCCATCTCCAGATGGAAGATCAGGACGAGTATAGTCCCTGCTTTTATCATTGTTGTACTTGACATTCAAATTCACCAATTTGGAAAAATCAATCCGCAGCGTACAGCAAGCATTGTAAATATTCTGACCATCTAAAGCCTGGAAAATGAGTTAATTTATTTTTAAAAAATACACTTGCACAACTTTTGTTTTTTAAAAAACAAGGTCAGCATCTAGATATTTATCCGTCTTACTGTCTAGCTTAAAACCAATTAAGATTAAAATGCATTATCCTCTCTTAACATGATTCCAGGAAGCTTGATGTTTACTTTTCTTACCTAGAAACCATTCAGGCACCAAATTGCCAAGAAATATTTTAATGCAGTCAAACTTAAAAGTTAGTCTGTTGAATACAGTTAATTAACCTGTGTTCCACAGTACAGCTTTAATTCAGACACGAAGACAAACATATTTCTCAAAGATAAAAACAAAACCAAACCCAAAACAAACAAAAAACCACGAACCAACCAAAACAAAACAAAAAACCACAAAACCAACCAAACAAAAAAACCCAGACCACCAAAACAAAAACAAAGTAAACCAAACAAACCAAAACCACAAATCACACACTTTTTACATGGGAAGCTGACCTGAGAAAAAATAAAAAGTGTAGACTTAAATAGCATGTTAGACAGCTACCTGTTAAAGCAGAATATTTACATTGCTCCTGCATGTTTTCCTTCTCCTGTTGATGTAATTAGTGCCAAAATGGAAAGAAAAGCAACTTTATGTGCTAATCTAATGTTACTAACACATAGAAAAACAAAATAAAGATCTTACTTTCACAGTTATTTGGTACTTCTGAAAGGATGGCTATTAACAGTGAAATTCACATTAATTCTTAACATAACAACACTTAGAACTCTATGAAGACACTCTCTAAAAAGGTCTAATTATATATTTTTTGTCCATATTCATTATATGCCAGACAAAATTATATACCTGGATTTTATTCCATTTACATTTTGGGCATACCTTCCTTTCACTTAAAGCACTAACAACTAACTAACAATGAGAGATCAAAAAACAGGAAACTTCTACAACTAAGCTGGTTTATATTCTTAAGAAATGCTAGGAAGCGAAGACATGGGTTATCTTAGAAATTTATCCATCCAGTCAAGTCATTATGCTAAACGTAGAACTAGCTTAGATATACAGATGGTGAAAAAAAATCCAAACAAATCACACTTTCAAATACAAAAATGAGATCTTTTGTTTCTCTTGATTAATGCTGGGCGGAAATGCAGTGCTACTGGATCTGAGCTAGCTCTTGCACAGCCTACCTGGTTACATCTGCAATGCACTTTCCAACACATTCAAGTTCTCGTAGGACTTAGTATTTTCCAAGCCTGCAGTGCTTGGAAGGGGTATACTGCAGTGGTATGGAAGCAACATTATTTTATGTATGTATTTTCATACACTGATGCATCTGGAAAATGAACATCCTGCAGAGATCGCCCTGATAGCTCTGGGACAGCAAGGCTGTCCCCCCCTACAAAACGTATTATCAGAAGTGACATCTCCAGGGCTCATGAAAAAAAAAGAATCACCACAATTAGCAGTCAATGTACAAGAATAAGAAAGTCAGTATTAGAATTTCTAAGTAAGGGGAAAATAAAATAATAATACTAAAAAAACGTATAGAAATCTGACAATCTAGGCATCTCAACAAATACTCAGCAATTGAAGAGAAACTCCTGTGATTCAAACTCAGCTTAATCAATCCTTTCTACAATACTGGCAAAGCAAAATCTATGGTTCCAATTCACAGAATCACAGAATCCCAGCTTGGAAGGGACCTCAAGCACCATCTGGTCCAACCTTTCCTGGCAAAAGCACAGTCTAGACAAAATGTCCCAGCATGCTGTCCAGCTATATCTTGAATGTGTCCAGTGCTGGGGAATCCAACACTTCCCTGGGGAGATTATTCCAATGGATGATTGTTCTCAATTTGTAAAAGTTTCCTCGTGTCCTATTTGAATCTCCCCAGGAGTAATGTGCACCCATTGTCCCTCATCTTTCCCATGTGACTCCTTCTCAAAAGGGAACTTCCATATTCTTTGCAGCCTCCCTTCAAATGCTGGAACATAGTGATAAGGTATTCCCAAAGCTTTCTTTTCTCAAGGCTGAACAAACAAAATTCTTTCAGCCTTTCCTCATAGGGCAGTTTCCCAGTCCTTTCATCATCTTTGTGGCCCTTCTCTGGAACCTCTCATTTGTATAACAGGGACCAAAACCGAACACAGTATTCAAAGTGTGATCTGACAGGTGGGGTGGGATAATGACTTCTTGATCTGTTACTGATGCCCTTGTTGATGCAATTCAGCATCATGTTGGCTTTCTTGGCCACTGCAGCACACTGTTCACTCACAGACGTCACAGATTGATAGAATGCAGATTTACAAACTGAGGATTTAATTTTGTGTTGTTGGGGTGTGGTGGGAATCACCATTACACAGTACAGAATTTGCTAGCTCTTTTATACACAGTGTCAAAGAAGAATCCAAGACAAATTTAGGTATTTGGGAAAAGAATATAATGTAACATTTACATCTAGAACAAGTATACACTGAGAATCAGTCATCACAAGACTTCTTACCTTCTAAAATCCACTAAAATACAGATTAGGTGCAGTTTACACAGCCAGAGATTGATTATTGTCAAAGGCAATGCCACTGACATCAAGGAAATGCCCATTCACATAGTGAAGAAAACTAGGTATGAAGGAGACCAAACGGCAGGATCCTTTAGCTTTGTTCAAATCACAGAACCATAACATAAAGTTCTAAGACTTTAAAACACAATCAAGATTCACAATATACCTCTGTGTGCAGTCTGTAGACACACTGATTTATGTCAGGCAGAAGGCTGTTTAAGTTGATGAAAATCTTCTAGTCTTAAAAAGTAGCAAAGCAAAATTTACCTGTGTTTCTAGTCTCCAGAGTAGTCAATGTTTAAAGACAGCGACATAAGTAACTAAAATTTATACTGAAACAGCAAAACCTATTCTTCTATTCTTTCTGACAAATTCAAAGTGACCAAAAGTAGATACAAAAGAATACTGCACAAGAGAAATTCTAGTCAGGACCAGACAGTTTGAAAGAACATCCTGAACCGGAAAGGAAAGAAACAGACTCTTAATGAACCTTATATTACAGTCACTCTCTGGGATACACACCTTGCAACAGATCAAAAACAAGAAAGAAAACCACCTCATCCATCTCTGCCAGCAGCAACAATAAGGCAAGAAAGATTACCAGCAATTAGGGTTGGGGTTTTTTTTTAAGGGTGAAGTGTTTGCATGTAAAGTCACAACTATGAGTGTGTGTGTCCTGAGTTGCTTCTTATATGGCTATAAAAATATGAGCAACAAACCCACAAACCCTGCTCCTCTCAGACATCCTGGAAACAACTGAGAAGACACCAGCCACACCGTTAGTGAATGAATGTACATACAAATACAATCTCAAAGAACTCTAGTTATCGGAAGAAGAAACTTCTTTGAGCATTTATCTATACATACATTCAGGAGTGACACAGTGTCACACCACACACCTGCTAAACCAGGAAGAACAAGTATCATGGTACCCTTCTACAAAAAGTGAGTATCCTTCTTTACCTTGCCTGTGCCAGCAAATCCATTACGTAAGCTGCAGCAACAGAAGTACCAAAATTGGTGTCATCATGTGATATTAAGAGAGTAATGCTACTGAATCATTTCCAGGCTGCTGCCTGCCCTCCCTTGTTACTAAAAAGTACACTCTTTGACTCCCTTGGACTTTTCTGAGGGGGAAAATTATTCTGATGAGTGGCTTACCTCCCACTAAGAGCTTATCAGTAGAGATTCCCGAAAAAACATGCTGTGGTATTCAGGACCACACAAACAAGATGGCTAGTAAGAACATGCAGAAAACCAACAGAGAACAGTGATAAAAGAACAAACAAAAATCCCGTTCTCAATTCAGACTGACACATAACCCAAGGAGAGAGGCACATACCTGAACTGACAAAATGGTATCAGCTCCACAGAGTTGCATAAGATTGTTTTGGTTTGTTGTTTGTGGTTTTTTTTTTTTTTGTTGGGGGGGGGGGGGGGGGGGGGGAAGAGAACAACAAACCAAAATAACCCAAACCTACAACAACCAAAAGAAGATAAATGCTAATAACTAAGTTTGCTGTACGGTTCTACATCAGCTACAGCAGTTAAGAAACTGAGTATGCCAGAAATACAGAAAATTATAATCCCCAATACGACTGAAAGTTCTCAATTAGTGGAGTTTGCTGGAGAGAAGCTAGCATTCCTAAACAACTACAAAAGTAGAAACATTCAAAATATTTAGAAAGGGTCTTAACAACTGGGGTTATATTCACAAAGAATCCAAAATCTGCCGTGTCTCAAGGCAGCACTTTTCACTGAAGGCAAGAATAAGCAAGCAGAGCCCAACACCACAGAAAACAGCAGAAATAGCCTGGGAAGTTATAAGCATCCAGCACTGAAACCTGAAGAGCTATGACTGGCTGTCACAGACAGTAAAAATGACCATACAGGGAATATGAGCAAAATGGAGGTCTGCACCACAAAACACAATACTCATTTCTTAAAAGTAGTGTCAAACCACCTTTTTATTTTTTTTTCTTCCCTCGTAGCAGCCAGAGGGATGAGGAGATTAAAATTGCTGACAGAGATCCCACAGATGAGTAAGTGAGACAAGAGACTGTTCCAATGGAAAAAAAAGAAAGATAAGCAAAACAGAGTAGAGTTCAATAAACAGTATTTTCTCCTGCTGACGTAATCAACCACACACAAGCTTTTCTGCAAAAGGACATTAAGAACTTCTAGCTAGTCAACATGGACTCATGACACTAGGATCTCTCATTTTTCCATGTTGAGAGAAGTGGTAACAGCAGCAGGGGTGATCACAGACGACAAAAATACCCTAGTTACAAAATGCTGTAACATCCTGAATGACTTATGCAGCTTCATGCAGGTAAGAGTCAGATCTATTGGTAGGCTCTGAAGCAGAGAATGAGCATTCCTAGAATCATTCCTTCTCTCAGGCTTTCATCACTCGAATGAAGGGCTTTCTGATGTAACAGATAGAATTCACTGCTCTTACTTTCAGGGTTCAAGATGCCTGAAAATGCTTGTGAAAAAAAGAGTCCTTTGAAAAGTGCTATATTCATAGGAACGTACCTTAGATGAGCTTATCCTAAGGCCTGTATAGGCTATAAATCCTTGAAATCAAACCCCCCTACAGGACACAGCCAAAGTAGCTCCCAAAAATCAGGAAGATACACACCACTTATAACATTCTTATTAGCTAATTCTTACACTATTCTTTAGCTAGGTACATGTGGTACGTAGAACACAGAGAAGAACACAGTTTGAGACAGAAAATTATTTGATGTTTTGATAGTCTCATTTCCCTGTTCAGAAACACAGCCCAGAGATTTAGCTAGCAGATATTTCTAGAGACACATGGCTTCAAGCCACAACAAATAGTGTATCTGCCTGTCAACCACTGTAGGCACCTAAGATGATGATCCAAGACAGGAAATAGAACTCTCACAGGATGAGGATAGCTTGAAAGCATTTACCAAGGTCCGATAAAAGAAAAATCAAATTAAAGTGGAGAGAAAAATGTGGCAGAGAAAGGCAACACAACAAGACCGCTGTCATCTCTCCAAGCTTCTAAGGAGTGAAAAGAGAGCGAAATTTAGTTTGTATATACACTCTGTCTTCCCAAAGCACACAAAGAGGGATAAACTAGAAACAAGATTTTTAGAGGGGTGTAACATTTTAAGGTATTAATAAAAAGAAGTAATCCTTACAAAACATATTCCTGCTCAAATAAGTACCTCAAACTAACTGAAGATTGTATGGTAAATATCTCTTGGGAGAGATGTGTCCCAAGTGCATCATACAGATATGCACTGGAATGAAATAAATTTCTTTTAAAACAAGTGTCTTGGATATGAGAAGTTTCTGTGGCTAAAAAGTGTATGCAAAACACATTCAGTTCTCCAAAAGTAAGATTTTTTTATTCTTTTTTTTTTAAAATGTGCAGTTCCTTGACCAGTTGCATTATCTTACTCTTTTCTATAAAAATGGAAAATCCAGAACAGAAGCACCATTTCTGCACTTCCTGGATTTTCTGATACAATGGATACAATCCATCAGTCTTCTGTTTACCTGAACACTACTTACCATTTCTGAGCACAAATTGTGCTCTTTAGGATTCAAGATCCTGAAAATCCTTAATGCAACAATCACAGATAATGTCCTTGAAGCTAAGTATCTTATCTGTATATGTCCTTGCTTTCTATTCTGGCAATGATTGCCTGAAGTCCCTATTACAGATTTGAGGGCAATGTAGCCTAGCAGAGATCTTCTGCAGACTGCTACAATTGCAGAGCCACCCTGAAGCTGTCACTCAAAAGAACTGGAAAGAAGACATCTTGAACATAGAGTCAAACCTCAACGGAATCCTTGCAAAGGCAGGTACTTTTGAGTCACCTACAGGCCAAGCAAGGACCAACTGGCCAACCATAACAGAAATTCTCAATTAGACCTGTGATATTTTTAACCCATGTAAGGTCAAGACGACTGTCACGCACTACGTATGACTCTCAGTTAATCCTCCATAGATGAGGCATTAATAACTGTCAATATCCAAGACTTAGCAAGAGTACTCTGGATTAGCCAGCTGTTCAGATAGAAACACCAGCACTCTAATCCTTCTATGGTATACCAGATTACTGGTATTAAAAAATTTTAATTTGCTGCTTATTCTGAGGGTACTGATAATTTACTATGAAAATGAGCTATTTCTGATGCTTAGATTTATCTACTTATGCATACAGACATCTCCAGGACATCACCTTCTGTTTCATTAGAAGCACATTAGTTCACTCACATTCCCAGTACTTTCTCCAACCCACGGCTAGACTGTTGCATTGCATAAAAGCTGGTTTGTCATCTTCACCTTTACTTGCTGCTATAATGAACTATAATGATCCAATCTGAGGGTGGTGATGAAACATGAATCAGTGTAGTCATAATCTACTTTTACAGGAAATGAGTTTCTCACAAAGCAAGTGGAACAGGAATGCAATTTTTCACTACTTGCTCATTCAAATAGCAAAACTCATCCCATAGGGCTAGAGGCTTTGTATTGTACGTTCTTGTCAGTGTCACTATTTTCTCAGAACCTTCAAATGAACAGCATCTCTCCTTAGCACTTACATCACTTGAGTTTTTCAAATTGCTCTTTAACTTCCTTAGTAAGTCTTCAGTTTCTATTAAGGCCACATTCTGATTTCCTGTGAAGAGTGCCAGTGGAAAATTAAATTTCCCCATTATCTTCTATAGTAAAAACTGACAGAAAAAACTTCTTTACCTTTTAGCATGCTTTCAGTTTGGAACTCAACGCAAATTAATGTCGTCTTGCTTCTACTGTATTTTCAGATGTACATATACCAGAGGGATCTCTTTCCTATCATCTGTTTCTTCAAGTATTTTTGTTTAGGTGGCACTTCATGTTTTACCACAGCAGCTCAACCACAAGAACTGTACTTATTTTACTCTATTTGGCTTGGGAGGGTAGCAGGGAAATCAAACCTTCCTTCAAATTCACAATTCTTCAATGCCTGCAGTTGGCATTACTCAGCATTTTGTCTTAAAATTTGTTTAAAATATGAAACTATAAACATAAGACTGTTTCAATTGGTCACTAAGATAGGCTCCAAGATCACTGTGATAATGACTGTACATGCCAGAGTCGCTGTTATTCAATGAAGCTTAGTCATTCACACATGAGCTACCACTAGTCAACAGCTACTCTAATCAAAACACACAAAATACATTCTTTTTTTTTTCCTCCTTTTTCTTTCTTTTTAAAATTATGACCAATATTCTATCCTACAAGCTAGTATCAGTTTGTCAGAACTCAACAAAAGCGAGAGATTATTAGGTTCCTTTCATACTTTCACATACCTCATCCTTTTATTATTCTGTCACTTCTTTGTAATATATTCCTAGAATTACACTGATTATTTTCAAATCACTACAGTACATTTCACAGATGTCATCTTATATATATTATCAGAGGATTTAATGGAAAGACTCAAAAAACAAAGTCAGAAGATTTATCCTTTGATGTCATATTTTGCTTAAAAAATGAACTTTAAAAGCAGCATTAACATCTATTACTGAAAAATAACTTTCTAAAAGCAAATCAAGACTGAATTACAATGTTCTGCAACAAACACATTAGCATCCATTTATCAAATATTTCAAATATAAATCTAAATGACTGCAGTCGATTTCTGCAGCAATTATAGGTGAAAGATCTAGTTTCCGTGTAACTATTTTAAACCTACTTAAAACCTGAAAGGTTTATCCCATCCAAGCAAATTCTTATGTATTACAGTGACGTAGTTGCCTCTCCCCCCTACTCTGAGACATGACCTAATATTTGATACAATTCATCTTTGGAAAGGATATACTCAATTTAAATTGCACTCCAAATCTACAAATATTTCCAGACTGCTTTTTGGAAAGTGATTATCTTAAAGTAGATCATCATAAATCAAGGTGCAAATCTTAATGTCTCTGGCTAGCTTTATTTTTCCCCAATAGCATAAAAACCTACACTCTGCTTTTTGAAAACATGTCCTGTATTTTGTGATTTCCTGTCTTGATCACCTCACTGCTTTTTAAGCAATACCCAGTATTTCATTTGGTAATGAGGATAAAAATTACCATCCTCCACCATTTAATGAAGGTCTGTATTTCAGTGTAGTCATCATTCTTTACAACAGAAAATGCCTATTTTTTCTTCCTCTACTAAGAGATATTCATTGCCAACTTAGTCTGAGGTGCAAGCTTTTCACTTTTTCCTGAAGTTCTCAGCTATTCTGTCATCTATGGGCAATAAGCACTTTCTATGCTGCCAAGCAACACTTCACCAGCACATCAATTTTAATCAGCTTTCCACAAACCCAGACGGCATATGAAGGTTTCAAAAAATATAAATTTATTCCATTTACCTCTTGAAGAAAACAAAAAAATAAATAAAAAAATATCTAGCCATCCCCTTTGGTTCAACTTTCCTATTGACACAGATGTGAGCATATCCCATTCAATTAATTCAAAACATCTAGTCTAGATGACATGCTGTTGAACTTTGTCATAATTAATCCACAGGGTTTCTCCTGCTATAATGAATAAAATCAGTTCTTGCCTCTCCTACTCATGATAGGAGAGTTTCCAATAAACTAGAAGTAACAACCTTCTCTCGTCTGTTACTACTGCAAAGCTTCTTAGTAGTGTGGTCCCATAAGTAAGACTGCACTCTTTTCTGGCCATTTACAGTTATAAGAAAGTTTAGATTTGTTTTTAGGATACTAAAATAAAATACTTTCACAAACCCATTTACGATCCACGAATCACATCTTTGTTTTGACACTTAGAAAGTATCTATGAGCAGTAACCCAATGGGTTTACTAAATTTGCTACTTATAGCGCATTAATTACGCTCAACATTACATCCGACATTTTTACTTCTAGTTGACATTTTCACTATTGCAGTCCTGCATATGATTTCATCTCTGTTTAGTCTTAATAAAATATTTGTTCATAATTATGAACGTATGCAATTCCTTAGACATAGTATGCTTAAACATAGTATCTTTCAAACACAGATTTTACTCTATAATATATATATAGTATATATATAGTAACTCCCATTTACTTTTTTACCTCAAAAAATTTCACACAAGTGGTGGACAAGGAGGACATGTTATTATGGTCAGTACTCTGTTATATTAACATTTTACAAATGTTTAGAGTATAAGGAAGTCTCCAGCCTTAGAAGAGAACTATACTTACTAGTTTTGCTTGCTGTGCATTTACTGGATCGCCATACTGCAGTAAAGCTTGAAACTGGTTATTCTTTGTGAATGTGATTATCTTCAATACAGCACCAAATTTAGAGAATATCTGCCAAAAAACGTTGTAAAGTTTTACACACAAATTCCTCCCAATCATAGCTCAAGTTAAAATGAAATCTGGCTTACCTGATGAAGAACATCCAGGGTTACCGGATAGTACATGTTGTCAATAATTATTCTAAGTACTGGACTCTGAGCTGGAGTCACTGCGCTCTCACTAACAGTGGTTCCGCTAATGGGAGCATTTGTTGCCTGCACAGCCGTCACTGCCTGAAGAACAGCTTGGGCTCGCTTTAAAAAAATAAGAGAGACTTCTAAATATTGCAATATGATAACTAGAAATTAATCAGAATATTAATATTTCTTCAGAAGCATCAAACAGTCCACTTATTTAAAACTCGGAGCTAAACATAACAAAACATTAGGTGCAACGCAGTCTGAATCTGTGAGAAGAGACAATAAAAATGAAAACATCAATTAATCTCTAAATCACAGTAAGGAGGGGCTTCAAATGCCAACAATATCAATCTTCCTTGTAGCAAGCTTATTGTTCTACTAGCAAGGACAAAGAAAGTGAGGATTTTGTAGGTTTCAGGATTCTTTACAGACTTTTTTCTTCCCTTTAAATAAAAATAAAAAATTAACCCCAACCAACAAGCAAAAAACCCCAATTCTACAGAAACCAGAAGTATTTATCCTATTTTTTAAGAGACAGTATTACAGTTAACATTTCACTGCCATTTTAATTATGTAGATGGCTCTGATAGGAAGGCATAATGCTAAACTAACACTTCCAGACTTCTCAGTTTTAAGACAATGAAATAATACACAAAATTTACAAGTGTCAGAAAGCAGTAGCCATAGAGAGGTAAACAAACTGGTGTGTTATCCATCATCTTTCATAAAAAGAAAAACAAAATCCTCTCCATGTGTGGGGATTTTTTTTGTTTTTAAATACAAGCAGGGTTTTAGAAATTCAAACGGTAACCACAGGATGACATCACAAGAACACACATCTATACAACTACTTCCGCTGCCAAAACTGACAGTATAAGAAAGATTAGATGTCTTTTTCCAAGTAAGAAAAAGTGCAGAAAAAAAAAGGTTTCCATTAATACTTTCATTACAGTAGCCTTATGAAGCAAAACAATACAAAACGGAGAGACAAGTGAGCATGCCAGGTAAAAATAGTAACCACCATATTAACGCATACTGCATATTTTAAAGGTATTAGAGCTACTACACAATTTCATGTCTCAGAACTTACATGATACTCCTCATACTGAAACGAATCAATGACTAAGGAAAGGGTGGGGAACAAAAAACAAACCTGGTGAACACTAGGTTGGGAAAACAAAATTTACCTCTACGCTTAACATCAATTACTGTAACTCTGTAAAAACATCTTTTGATAACAACATGTTCTTTTTCCCCCCCTAATTTACAAAATACACAACTTCCAAGCTGGCCAGATATTTGGCTGAGTTGCGTAATTACTTCCTACTCCTTCTGTAAGCACAAAAGCAGCATGTATATTCCAATTCAGTCCTTAAAGTGACTGGAAGAGTTTAGACTGTATAACCCAAAGAACCAAAACTTATGAAGTCAGTTTTAACATATGACCTTTGTTAGTACTATCAGTCTATGCTTTACAGCACATTTCATTCCACTGAAGTTAATGTGAATACATAAAGGAACAGAAGACTTAACACTGGCAAATAAGGATAAAAATCTATAAAATTATTCTAACAGTGAGCATTTTATCAAACACATTCAAAATTACATTTGGTATCATATACTACTCGAATCTCTTCAGAAGTATGTAGAAGGGTTTTTTTCTTATTTTTGCAAAACTGAAATGAATTTTAAAAGATCAGCTACACCATTCAGAAGCTAGAACTATTTTTTTCTAAATGTTGCAATGTCTGTGCAGAAAGACTAAACCCATGTGCTTACAATGGACTGATGATTAAAGAGAATTACAGCTAAAGAGATAATTTTAGTCTCAAATCTTCTGAGTCTAGATACTGTGTTAAACAAGGTAAGAGAAGTTTGTTTTAAATCTTAGTTTAAATACTCCTCTCACAGTATTTTGATGTCTCACAGGAAAATGATTTTCATAGTTTTATAAAGTCGAGATGAAAACTTAAATGGTCCCTTTTGAATCTGTTTGTTCATAGCCAAATCATTCCAAGTACATAACTAAATAGAACCCTGGAAGCTACTATTACTAAGAAATTCAGAATAGCATAGCTTAATGGAACTTTTCCTACTTTCATCATTTCTAAAGGCCTGGCTGCTTAAAGTACTCCTTGGTTCAATACATGTTTTCTGTCTTTCCTATAACTAAGATCTCTGCACCTTTCTCCCATTTTTTATCCTATCTTTCCAGTTACATGTAGTAACATCCTGACTTCGTATCTTCCTGCTTGAACATCCATAAAAAAATTTAAAAATTAGTTTGGCTAGATATGAAAGCTTTCAAATACAGATTAAAAATTAAAAAGTTTTGAGTATCAAAAAAATAAAAAAGGACTACCAGCAATATTTGCAGGATATTTATTTTTTCTTAGAGGAAAAAAAAAGAATAGCCAACCATCCTGTGTTTTATAGAATGCCTCATGAGATACTAGTTACTGAATCCTTACTGCCAAGTATCTCTTTGTAGCATTTCGCTCTAAATTAAAGAGAGACCCAAAAGACTGGGAATATGTTTCCATGGGGTATTAATATGTATGGTGGCATAAAAGCTGCTGAAGAGTCAGTGCATCATATAGGTTGAAAAGGTGGACACACGACTTAAAAAACCAGTAACACCAAAGAAACCAGAGGACAATGTAAGAGATGTACTTCTGTAAGAAGTACATCCATCCACCACATGTGCAGACAAAATTCATCCTCTATTCTACTTTTCAGAAGTGAACATATTTATTTTTCTTTATAATTTATATTTTGTGAAAAAAAAAAAAATCTCAATTTTAAAAATTACCTTTAGCAAACAAACCATCAAAACATTCTAAGGAACTGGAATGTTTAGAAAGATGAACAGGAAAATCAATACTGTACTTAATCTGAACTAAGATGTCTTTCAACAGATTACCCTGACATAATTTTTTAAAGGTAACGGTTATAATCTTACTATTAATGTATCTAAGCCAGGACATAAGTACCAAGTTACAGTTTCCATTACTTACACTGTTTTTTGTAACAACAAAAAGAAAACATAAGAAATTATCCTAAAAATAATGACCCGACTTGTGGTAAAATGATGTCTCTCTTCTCTCCCTATAATTATACAAAATGATCACCATGTTACTTTTGATAATTTTCCTGTTCTACTAAAACCATGCATATGTATCTATATTTATTGTGAACTAGGTTCTGCACAGGCAAAAGCAAAACATTTTTTTGTTAAGTATATTTGTCTCTACAGCGACCATTAAGGTATTCTTCTCCAGAAACAGCAGATCACATAATCTTAGGATGTCAGCGCTACCAGAGCATTGCTCAGTCAAAGCACTGAAACGTAGGCATTGCCATTAGTCATTATCACTAGGGAAATTCAAATTGGTATTAGAATCTCAGGTGTTAGTTCATTTTTTCATCCTACAGTCTCTAAACTAAGATGAAAACTTATTTTATGAAAAAACCTGAAGTTAAAGGACACTTCAGAGTCTTTTCCTTTTTACATTAAGGAAGGATGAAGAAAATTCACCATAAGGGAAAGATCACACAGAAAGCAAATCTCCTTCAACATCACAAAATGGAACGCTCAAAGATAACAGTAGTGCTAGAATGTGGACAAAAGCAAATGATTTAAACACATGACACATGAGCCAAGAATACAAGCCATGCCTCATTTTCTACTGTCTGTATCTGTAATACTACATAACAGTAAATATACCTGGTTAAGTGTGTTATCAGTCTTTAGTTCTTTATGATTGGAATACTGGATATAGATAGGCTGGTTACGAAGATGAGGGGTCACAGCAGAGTAGTAATTTACCATAGTGATAGCTGCTTCTTCTGTAGCAAGTTCCAGAAACGCCTGTAATTAAACAGTTCATTTTCAGCATTCACATCACATATAATCTTCATATTAGCAGCATACACATATAATCTTCATATTAGCAGCATATAAAAAACACTTGAAGAGTTTGATAATGTGTTTTAAGAAATACCAGTCTTCAGAAGATGTCATTCTCTACATACCAACTTTATTTGCTAAGGTACATCTCCAAAGAAAAAATCTCTGAAGATGTAGGACTAAATATTTATCTTAACAGCCAACCAACCCATTCCTCCAGAAACATTTACTAAAAATACAGTATAAGTTCATAAAAATAATAAAAATCAAAGGAACAAAGGTTGGGGTTTTGGGGGGACTTTTCTGGATTTGTTTTGTTGTTTTTTTACTTTGTTTTGGTTTTGTTTTTTTTAATACTTACTATGACTTCTTTTAGTAGCATTTAACAGCTTTTTATGAAATCAGAGAGTAAGCATACTAAAAAATGGAAAACAATGAATTACCTGATTTTTCCCTTTTAGCATCAGGATGTTGGTTACCTTACCAAAAGGTAAACCTAAAGCAATAACTTCTGTTTCTGTCACTTCCCCAGGCAATTTCCTGATATGAAGAACACGAGAAGGAGCCCCATCCATTTTATCGTCACTTTTGAATTTCTTGTTGTCATTACCATTGGCTGAAAGACATATTCAGACTGTATTTGAAAAGTTTACTGATATTAGAGATTTAATAAAAATGCTTTTAATTACAAATATGTAGTATTTTTTAAGTAAGCCATCCCTTAGTCTGATCTAAATAAAAAGTTCAAAATTCTGAAGAGATAAATGTTACATAGGTTCATGAAAGTCGGACTGTTCAAGACTAACTCCATAGCTCTCTGCAGTAACTCATTTTCCAAACAATACAAAAACCACAGCAAATCCTTTTCATCTCCCTTTCCTCATATAATACCATGTAAGAAAATTAATTATGACTCAGAAGGGCTCACATAAGAACTCTGAAATACATTTTAAAAGTAATTACAGGTTACCCAGAATCTTTCAGAACGGAGAAAAATGGTGGTGAATAGTTACTGGCAGAGCTGCTAAGGAAAAGTTCGAAGGATTGTTTGTACTAAGGAACCAGACACAAAAACTAGAGAAGTACCAGAGCAAAACAGGAATTTTTAATGCTGAGAGGGATCACACTGCAGAAAGGGGATGACCCAGACGACTGACATCACAGAAGTCTGATGAAATCCACAACTTCAGAATAGGGACCAAGTGCAAAAATGTCTATTATGAACTACGAGCTTGTCCACAGAAAAGGAAAAATAACTAAACTAAATGCAGTCAACATGAATAGGAAAGATACTGTTCAGACTATTATCCAGAATTCTTGTCCAGAATTTCAGATTGAATTCCTTTTTCTTGAACATAAGCAATAAAGAGCTAGCCAGTTGGATGGAAGAAGTCTTCCTTTGTAAAGAAGGACAGGAAAAATTATTTACTTTGGTTAAAAGTTAATACAACTGCTGCCTACAAATCTCAGTGGAGTAAACACCAGAAAGAGTCAAGAGCTAAAGAACAACACTGTCATAAGATACATGGCTATTAACGAATTAATACTGGAAATCAGAATGCATTTAGAGATGAGAGAAGTAAGTGTTAAGACTTCATTTTTTCTGCTTCTGGCTACAAAACATGCAAATCAGCATGTGAGCTATTCAATCTCTGATTTCATGGTAGAATAGAAGTTCAATAGCTACCTGTACTTCCAAAAAACACATAAAATGGAACTAGCAGAAAAATGTTTGTTAGGGTTCAAATTCAAAAGTTAGGCTTATACCAAAGGGGATTTTACAACGAAAAAATTATAAACAAGACTACATTTATTTACTTACTAAAGAAGTAGAAACAATAAATGGGGGTTGAGGGGAATCAACGGGAAGCATTTATGTATCTTAAATCCTCCAAAAGCCTCGTCTTTTTAAGAAAGAAGATGGCTGTGATTTCCAGAGGGAAGAAAATAAAGGAGTCCTCAATTATCACAGAGCTGTAACTACAGAATATAATTCTGAATTTGTGCCAGGAAAGTAATTTATACTGAATCTGATTCCCTGCATAAAACTATTGCATTCATTTATGACTGACTTGAGCACAAGAAGTTTTACTAAGGGTATGCTTAAACCATAAGCAAGAATTCAAGTTTTTAATCAGTTTGCCTAAACCAAGCCAACTTACTCAAGATTAAAAGCACAGAATGAAATGGACTCTTATTTTTAAAAATCAAGAACATCCACATGCAGATTTGGATTCGAAAAGCCAAACCAGGTATGACATTTAATTATCTTTTTAATGCTATCAGGAAAATTAGCAAACTCAAGGTCCGTGAGCAAACCTATAAATGTACTTTTAACTTTTTCAAGAAAAAGGTCATTCTCTATGATAGAAAAAGAATAAATCTATACATCAGGAACTGTTTCCATCACTCCATTATAACTTTTTCTAACAGCTAAACTTCTTCATTCTAATTTGAATGTTTCTACCTTCCATTTCAGCTATCTATCTTTAGATTTCGCTAAATCCAAAATTCAAGACATTATCTTAGTTAAAAATAGTATGCCTTAGAGGCAGGTCATCCCTTAACTTCCCTCCCCACCCCTTCCAATCATTGTAGGATTGAGCTTTTTAAAAAGTTCTTCTACTGTAGGACACCTAGGTGTTTTCCAACTTTTTATAACAGACAGAACAAAAACCTAAAAACACTATGTGACAGGCTTAACAATGTATTACAAACAATACATTACAAACAAACTTGCAAAGAACAGAAGAATTACAGTGATACTGAAACTACATTTCCAATTCCTTTAATGCTTAAGCTTTCTAAATAGTGTTAATTCATTACAAGTTTCAAAAATTAAATATGAAACTTTAACAACAAGAAATGAGAAAGTGAAAATAAGTTTCTGAACTAAAAGATCTTCTGAAACTGCTAAGAAATCCCTCTTTTATTTAACCAGAGAAGTATATATCATGAATGCTTAGATCAGTACTTACAGAGTTGTTTTGTCTTGTGTGGTTTTCAACATTTAAGCTTGACATACTGATTTTTCCAGAGCTTTTTTTTTTTTTTTTCAACTAAAGCTTGTATTTGGATTATGCTTTAGGCAGACCCAATGTTACCAGTGAAAGTAGCACTGGCCAGTACACAAAATCACTCACATATATGTATTTGCAAAGAAATCCTTTAATAATTCTTGTATTACGTGAATAAATTGGTTTTTCATCTATTAGCACTGCTATCTAATCTTTGCATTTTACACACTTGTACAACTTTTGCTGCAGTAGGCTTAAAGAACAAATATAAAATATATTGTGCTATATATAGATGTAACTTTTCATAAATAGTTAAGAGCTTTAAACACATATATACACACAAGTCTCATGCAATTTTATTTTTTAAACTATCTTAAACGAAACTTACTGAACTACTTAAACTTTTTTTACTTACTGTAAGAAAGAGAAATCTAAACAAGTGCCTGTGCTAAAATGTTTAAGTGAAAAAGCAGATATATAAATATACTAAAATAATATACACAAAAAGATACAAACTTAAGTGCTAAAGAACATACGGCAATTAGAAAAATAGGGAGCGGAAGGGACAGGATGAGGGATTGGCAACAAGCATTCTCAATGGCAAGTAAACGCCCAAAGAGTGTTCGCAACAGCAAGGCAAGCAACCATGACAGAAGTTTTCATTACTTATTGGCAGAATCATACGTTGCACAATGAAAGCTGAACTGGTAACGTTCATTTAAAAAAAAGCCCACCTTCCTGAAGTAAATTTTACTCCAAAACATTTAGCGCTGCATTTCAAGAGGACACAACACAATGTTGGTTATTATTTCTTGAAAGGCAAGAGAGTATGTACTGTTTCCACTTTTGATTATCCAGCCATCATAGCCTAACGCTAATCTACTATTTCAATAGTGGCAGTAACAAAGTGTGTGTTTCATATACTAAATATGCATAAACATAAAAATTTTTCAAAACAGTTGTGGAACAAATTAAATTTAGCTTTTAGAGCAATTACTAAGACTTTTTGGCACTGTATTAAGACTTTTTGGCACCTTTTCCCCCTAACTTTAGTTTCTTTTTTTGCCATTTTAAATGGCAATTCTCAGCTGGAGACACATCATTAAACTGCACTTGGGAACAGAAAAGCACAATGTTTAAAACATGAGAACACTTGTTCAGAGCCACAGAAAGTTGAATTCAACCACTGTTAAAACAACAACTTCTTTCTCTTAAACTGTATCAGCACAATCAGTGTCTATAAACACTGAAAGGTAAATCAAGAAGCGCAAGGTACTAAAAGAATAACATTGTCTTATGGTAGAAATGGAGTCTATGGAGATATGCAGGCCACCTGAAAGGTCCTTCCCCATACAGGAGAAAGACAAAATTGCAGAAAATTTGGAGGGGGGAGTAAATTTTGGAGGTGTAAACCTCACAAGTCAACTAATAACTATCGCTCAGGAGCTGCTACTAAACTAGAAGCTTATTGGGAAGTAGTTATTTTATCAGGTAGTTTGGCTTTCACCAGACTTGAAAAGCCTGATCCAATTCAAACCTCTTCAAGACAAAATTTTAACAAATACAACCATATACAGTATCTACAATGAGGAAAAAAATGAAAAAAAACCCCGAAATCACTGTGAGAATTGCATGACACTATGTTAGTTTATTTAATAAACAAGTTACAGCCTTAAATACATAGTAAAAAAAAAAAACAACTCAATCTGAAGTCTAATACTGATTATTCATTATATTCTATTCAGACTACCAAAAAAGCCCCTGCTATTTAACAGCCAGTGCACCGACATAAGCTCTCTCTGGCTCTCCATCAAGGAGAAGAAAAATCCAGTTTCCATATGACATGTCTATAAACAGTTGTCTATTTCTAAACAAAATCTCAACTTTACAAATGGCATTCAAAGCATTATTCTCCCATCTAAACACGATACTACAGTCTAAACATAATTGATACCATAAGCCACATCCCTGTTGCACACAGTTCCTTCAATTTAGTATAAATCAAGCTGTTGAAACCGAATTCTTAAGAGTTGTCAAAGCCTGTAAGTGGCCATTATCTAAACAACTTTGGTCCACAGCAGTTTTATCTGGATATTCCTAATTTATTAAACACAGAAATAAAAACCTATATATAAGCAATGGAATGAAGTGCAGTGTACACAAGGCATACTGTTAATTCCAAGGCATTCAATTGTTCAATCTATGAAGACTCCACGCTTCCCAGAAGTTTCTGCAGAAAAAAAGGGATCTTGAAGTTCAGCACAACTCCTCGCAAACAGTGAATAACTTACTTCCTGATGATAAACTATTTTTGAAAATTATTTTAATAAGATTTCATCTTAGAGGAATTTTTCTCTGCACACAAGGGGTTTTTTATTTCATTTTTTTGAGAAATACAAAATTAAGACCTAAAGCATTCTGAGGCCAAACCACATAATTTACCTTGAAAATACATGAAGTCTTTATTTTAGATATATAATTTTCATTTTCAATAACCTTTCATATTCACACAATCTCCTAATACAAAAATGTAACTATGTGGTTATGGCCAAGGATTCTGCATACAGTAAGTGGCTTCCACCTATTATTTCGTGGAAAGAAGGGGAAAAAAATGTTAAAAATTCATCACTAGATGCTGCTTATAACTCCCTGCATATCTGCAGTAGTGAAATAATTGATAAATAAACATCCTTTCTGCAGGAGTCAATCTCTGTTTCACAGCTGTCAGTACACACCAACAATCAACTACAAACCAAACTGCAAATACTTAGGCTTTCCTGAAACACTTATCTTCCAATCAGTTTATACATTAAAGACAAGAAGCTAACTAATAGTATTATTCATTATTGTTGTTAATGTAGAAAGTACTTCTTGTTTCACAGAAGCTAAATATATGAAATATAACATTATCACCAAGTAGAACATAGGACACGTATCCACGCAGGAAATATCTGACTAAGAGAAAGGAGATGTAATTATAAATATACCTAGTTTCCAGTTGTGGATTATAACCAGACAGAAATATTAAATATTGCAGTGGCTACTGAACTCAACCATCTGCATAAAACAACCAGCTAAGGAAACTGCAGACAATAATAAACTGGGAGGGTGTAACAGTCCATTGTGGTTTCATTTCTAAGGTTCTTTCCTTAAATATATATACCCAGCCTTATGTCACAGAGAGAATGTAGGAAGAGACCACCTTTGGTCTGATCCAGTGACAAATTTTTCCACCGGTTCCAACAGGTTCCCAAAACTAGAAAAACAAGACCTTTGTTTTATTACAGACATCTTCAGAAGTTCTAGCTAAAGACAAAATCTGGAATTTAAAATGTTTGAAAGAAAGAACAAAAAAAGGAAGTACTACACACAAATAAGATGAAACATGAAGAACACGAAGCTCTCTGAAGTCTCCATCTGTTAACCTTAAAATCAAAAGTTACATGTTCAGTGTTAATTATGTTTGGTTGGTTGGTGGGGGTTCTGTTGCTATTTTGGGGCTTTGGGGATGAGACTTCATACTCCACAACCCTTGCTTTGCTAGGTCACTACCATGTTGTGGAAGTCTCATCACTTGAACTAAAGTATTAACCAGGAGTAATAGGTGGATTTTTAACCATGGACACGGGCCATGTACAAAGGAAAATCTTGACCAATCAGTAATAAAAATATTTTATAGTACAAAGAATGTTTCCTATCAGGAATTTGAGCTTAAATAACTAAACAACATCAAACAATTAAAAACTTAACTACACAGCTTTTAACTGACACATCTTCACATAGGCTGCACCTCTGTCTCAAAAACCCACTGAGCACAGTGTAAGTTTTCTTAGCAACTGTGGTAACACATAATATGGTACAGTGGCTGTTCAATGTTGCAGTCTAAAATTAATGCACTTCCCCTTGACCCTTGAAAACAGGCAAAAATACGACACCTAAAGTGAAATGCAACTGAAATGCAACAAAAATGAACTACCAATGCATAGTGATGCAGACAGAAATTAGCTAAATTAATAATAGCGGCCACATTTTATTTCTCCCATCCTGAGGGTTTTTTGAGGGGTCTGGTTTTCTGTTTTTCTTGTGGTTTGGTTTGATTTTAGGTTTTTTTTTAAAGTTTGTTAATTTACAACAAGATATAAAAATGTCGTTTATACACATACCCATGTATATATGTAGAAAAATGTAAATTACAATCTATTATTAAATTATTGTATTTCCCAATCACATGCGCTGTACTTCTTCAAATCTTTCCAATTACTATTAATTGTAATCAATTTGCAAACTTCAGAAGTAAATTACCTATGCTTAGGCATCATTGATGTTAACTAATAACCAATTTTACTTAATGTGCCATCCAAAACAGCACATCTATGTTTATTCCCCAAGTTAAACACAGCACTTGAAATATTATTAGCTTCTATGCCTCAGTGCTAAGTATTTTGTTAACACAATGAATTACCTACCAAAGTCACTGCTAACATTCCCTGCTAATGAAGTAAAAACAAGATCAAGATTAATCATATTGTTTAAAGCTCCAGGAGTTTGGTGAGCTCAGTTGCAAAATTATTTTTGAAGTGTTTCTAATGATTGAACTTAAACACACAAATGTGAACGATGAAAATGGTGGCAGTTACAGTAAAAAAAACCCTGTTGATTCTTCTGCTTCAATCCCTTGTCTTTGACAACCCAGCTTTCATAAAACTTTCATCCCTGTCTTTTGTTTTTCATGTACATCAAAAATTTTAGACTTTGTGTGGATTTCAGCAACGCAGTTCATAGCATGAGAATCTTCATACACATAACAGTTCCTAAAACCTCCATTAAGCAGTCCTCTACCTGAAAAAAGCCTCATGAGAAGTTCTGCATAAACATGACCCATCAAAGAGGAAATGCCTTTTCTAGTTCTTAAAGAGAAATTACTTTTCTTAGATTTAAAAGCTGTAGAATAAGAAACTGCAGTTATGTATTTACTGAATATACAGCACTAAAAGTTGGGGTTTTTTTAAAGTTATTTATATATAAACAATTTGCAATCTGCATAACTAGTATTTTTAAAAACATCCAGAGTCAAAATTATTTTTTTTATATCCTGGCTTCAGCTCTGGTTTCTCAGAATTCTGTTACCAAATCACATATTAGTTCACCTAAATTGCCTTTCTAGTCATTGCCTGCTGTGCGTCAACATAAAAAAACCCCACGAATTCACAGATCTTTTGAGAGGGTTATGCTCTCCAAAGAGATCAGAACCAAGCAAAATTATGATAAAAAATAAGAATAGACTGACAGTATTTTCAGAAAAGCTGAACAAAACAGTAGTAACAGCAAAAGCAGTAGTAGAAGGCTTCTGGTTCTGACAATACAACTTCAACATATCAATGTCAGCTGGTGCTAAAAAGCTCAGAAACTTAAACATCTAACATCAAAAGGAGAACTTCTTATGAAAGCTTAGACCTGGAACCTTATAAACTGTTCTCCTCTGCAACAAATTCTGATCTAGTAGATACAATTCTTCCCTCAATGTTTACAGAATGATGTTCTGTCATACTGCTCATTAACTAAAGCAGGAAAAAAAAAAAAAAAATCTTGTATATTTAAATATAAATGCTTAACTGAAATGAAATTCCACAACAATAAGGAGAGTAATCAAATTATTTCCAAACAGAAGATAAAAGGGTTAAGAATTAAGTGGTAGAACTCACACTGAAGTCACCCTCAGTTACCCAAGTGGAACTTTCTTTTAAGGCTGCTCTTTTACAAAAGACACACAAAGTACTTAAAACATTAACTTGACTTGTAGGGAATGTTAATATACTGTGAATTTCCTTCCATCCATACAGTCTTGAAGATGGATACTGATAACGAAGTTGTTTAGAGAATTCTCAAGGATCAGTCCTTGTATTCTGAGTAGTGTCCTTTGGACAACAGTCCAACACATCAGCATTTTCCTTAATTCCATATTGTTTATCAAGTTAACAGCACTTCAAGTAATCAGTAAGAATGTAAACCAAACATGTATCCAACAGTTTTGCAAGTTTCTTTCGGAAAAAAACAGGGAGGGATTCATATGCAAGACTCCCTACAGGGCAGGGAACATGTATCTTTCATACCTTTCTCTAAGACAGATATTTAGCACAAGAGTATTCATAAATGTATTAAAGCATTACAGTAGGCTAACTGAATGGCAGCTGAATACCAAAAATGCTAATGAAACCATTACCATGATAAAAGGGTATAAAAACCTCTCCTCTATCCTCACCCCTTTAGACGCAGTCCCCAGTTCTACCAAAACCACCCACTTTCATGAAAAGTTCATTTTTTTGACAACTTAGGCAATTTGGTTTAGGTCAGTATTTCTACAGCAGAGATTCAAAGAAATAAGGCTGCAATCACAAGTTTTTGCTCTAAGTTTAGACCTGTTAGGGCACTGGTACTGACAACTCAGTTTTTGATTGTATATCCTTTTACCAATAAGGCTCAGAGGATTGCAAACTGCCTCTTTCTAGGTATCTGTGTGGAAAAATATCATGGGATCAGATGTTGAAAATAACAAGGTCAGAACAAGAAAACAATGACAAGGTCTCCTAAAATAATGAAACTTCCAAACTCAAAGAATGAATGGCCAAACACAAGTATTCATTTTCAAAGTTACAGAGTAGGATGATTTCTACAGCATGTCTCCTTTACAAAGGATTTAATCAATGATTATAGATCTTCTTAAGATCTAGAAAATCTGAGGAAGATTCATCATTACCTTGCCTTGGCCACAGCAGTAAAACTGTTCGCAGAAGTTTTAAATTCTTTCAAGAGAAAAGTAACAGAACTGAAGCAAAGGAGGACGCTAATTTGGACACAAGGAACACCCCAACTAATTTTGTTTCAGGAGACGGGTTCAGAAAAATTAACATATGGGTTTCCATTTCAGATTTGATTATGTCTGCATCTACAATCTGAACTTGAAAACTGTAAGTGTTTGGAAAAAGTACTTCCAGGCTCATAATAAGCAAACAGCTATGGGAGGATATACTCAGAAATAACACTGAACTATGGATTTAGCCTACTCCACGGGGCGGGGGCGGAAGGGGTTATGCTATTTAACAAAGGCAGGCAGAAAATAAACTTCAACGCAATGTCAAGAAACTGCTTAAAAAGAGACAAAAAAGAAACCAAACCAAACTAGCCTTTCCATTGACCTCTATAGAGAGTGGCCTGAATTAGAATACTGCATTCAGATAGTTTTGTTTGTTTGAGATTATTTTTCCACCAATCTGCTTTATATGTTACACAATTAACACGAAAACTTTTATAACAGGCAACTGATACTACAGTAACCATGCTACTACTCAGACCACTGTTGTTTGTTCATGAGATAATTTCTGAGAAGTCATTTACCACTCTGGATGACTAGAGACATATCAAGAGGTCTTACTTGTATAAAATGTAAAGAATCAATTAATTTGAAAACTCTCTCAAAAATGCTAACAAAACCAAAACCCACGTCAAAACAAAACAAGAGTAAAAACAAACCTGCACCACAAAACAAAACAACAAAACTAAAAACCAAAAACCACAGAGTTCAAACCCTAAATCGGACTTGAAAAAGGGAGGAAGGAAAACGAAAGTTGGGAGAAGAATCTGTGGTTTTTAAATACATCAAACTCCCAAGTCCACATAATGGAATCAAAGCACTCTCTTCCATTTTAAGAACTTTTCAAGGAGAAAAGAATTTAAAGTTTCAGGCTTCTTGGACAAACTTCTGGATTTTTTTCTTCTGAAAACTCAAGATTATAGTAATTCTTATTTCATTCTCTCCCCCCCCCCCCCAGTTTTTAATGTTGGTTTGCCCAAATCCAGACCATCACACACACAACCTACACTCCTTCTCATTCTAGTTTCTCATTGAAGTAAAGCCAACTATTGAAGTACTAATAAACAGGAATGTGAAGGACATCAAGAAAATGGAAACAAGAAGAGGGACCTCTTTCAGAACCAGAAGGAAGAAAAGCAGTGGCGATAAACAAATGTTCTGGGGTTCTAAAATGGCTATGAATGCACTATACTGCATTTTTTACCCACTTCAAGGAAGCATCATCTCTTCACCTTTGGTTGTAGAGCTGCCAATGGAAGTGGTTCTCCTCTCTTTTGCTGTCACCCCTCCACCCCCACTGCTCTGAATCTAGCAACTGTGCAGCCACACAATAGATCAGTAACTTGCTCCAAAAGAAAATGACATTTTTTGGCAGTATAGTTTAATGCTGTATTAGTTCATTCTGCAAGTGTATGAGCACTGAACAGTTTGGGGCAAAAACATGTGGAGTTGGCTGGGAGGATTGTTTCTGCTTGTGCTAAGTATGTAGGATGATAAAGCATAGAACTACCTATTCTGGCAACAGCTGCCAGCATAGCACCCTAAACATAACATGAAATTGCACCCTGAATCTCAATCTTTTACTACTAGATTAAAAGGAAAGAGTCTACTACTACTATCAGCAACTACACTGCTCAACACATAAGGATGGAGAAATTTATCAGGCACACTACAGCAGCGAGCCAGGCAACACTGATGCTATGAAGCAATTCCCCCACATCTCCGAGGTAAAAAAAAAAAAAACCAAACCACAAAAAAAAACCCACCAAAAAAACCCCGAACACCTAGAGGGGAAAAAAAAATTAGAAAGAGAAAAAGCAAGACCTCTGAAGTGAGCCCTCCAAGGGAACTCAATGTACATTCAACATACAGAAGCATTAACTACAATAGAAAGCATTTCAGTATGTGCCAATTCATGAAAAGCCTTCCATCTAGCATTATCAGAAAACTGACTAAAGAACAACCACGCTCACTTTGCGCTGACATTCTGAGATTCTACCGACTGCTGCGATCTCACACTGAAGTTGCAAAGTGACGTTTCCTGCTTTAACAGTCTAAACCATAACAGAGCAAGACTCTGTTTTCCTGAATCCATACTATATTATGAAACTGGCACAGTATTCTTCCCTCTAATTAATGCCCAGACCTGTAGATGTCTATGTGCAAAAAAGCTGATGTCATATAGGAGTTGTTAAGCTGTTTACAATTGCTTGATAGTTGTGATTTCTTACTTTGAAGGCAGCTGCACAAGACAAGTGTAATTTTTTATCACATCACCCATCAACAATTTAGTGTACAGACATCTGAAAGCTGCCTCGTGTTTTATGGGATTATTCTTCTCAGATACCCAAGGTTTGAGAGTATATACAAGGTAACTACAGTCTAATGAATACATGCCAACAGTTTATCCCTCTATAGCACAACGGATTCTTGTTTCAGTGTTCTCCCCTTGTAAACCGGAAATGAGTCCAAGTATAAATGATATATTTCTCCTTTGAAAGGGCATCACTTACCAGTAACTACCATGCTGCTCATGTTAGAGTTCGGGCTATTGAGTACACTGCCTGAAAGAAGTTCGTCAGATCCTCTCTAAAAAGAAAGAGACAGTAAGAGATTTTTTTCCTCTATTTCGTGATTTTTAAAGATGATATTAAAAATGTCAGTTTGACAGGGAAAACCTTTAGAAGAACTTAAGCAAGCATAACCAAACCTATTCAGATTTGGCAGACTTCCTCTCTTCAGATAAGTGCAACAACTTGAAATCTAAGCAGTATATTTACATGTCAATCTTTGAAATAAGAGCAGCTTAAGCACAGTTGTTTCACCCACCACTGAAATGAAGTCACCTCCAGACACAATGAGAACTGCTGAACAATAATTTTGTCCAGCATTTCAAATTAAAATATTAAAATCAAATATATTTAGTCTATTTCAATAACATTTATATTAATTTATTGTTTTAATATACACATATATTAAATTATTCTATCTAGCTGAAACTACAAGGAAAATCTATACAAATAGAAATACGGAGTTTAGCTCAATTCTAACACCCCTATTTAGGAAAAGAAATAAAATACTTGTCTTTGTAGGAAATTATAAATTTTCATTATGGGGACATCTATTTGCCCTGCAAAACCCAATTTAGGGTAGAGAATTAAATCTCCATCATAATTCTTGAAACACAACAAATATCACACCGGTCTTTTTGAAAATAACTGAGAATTGGACTGAAAAAATCAGAGGAATGTTTTTATTGAAAACATACATGATAATCCTTTCCTCTCAAATTATCTGCAAGATGGGCATTTGTATAGCTGAAGAGGCTTTTGCTTTTTTCCATGCTTTTGTTTTTGTTTTACCCCCTCCATTCCTCAAGACTTCATCTCTCAAAAGCCCCCAAAATATTTATGTGACCTTTCATTAGAAAAAACAATTAAAAATCAAAAACCTGACATGCTTTGAAGATTATGTTTAATTTCTGTTTTTTTCCTTACTTCGCAAGTATTTCCTCAGCTCCCTTAACACTAATTCAGGTCACTGCTAAAATGGAAATGAGTTAAAAAAAAAAAGTTACTACCCATCTTTATAAATATACATAGTTTTAATTCTGTTGTGGACAATAGAATCTCAAGAATAGTTAGTCAATATGTTTTACAGGGCACCTCAATACTGCACACTAAATTAATCTGAGGATATCACTTTTCCAGGCAGCATGGTTGCAAGATGCATAAAATCAAACCTTAACCATTTTATCATAGTGCGCTGTATGTATATCCATACACAGAATGGTACATTAAAGTTTGTTTAAATCACTCCTGAAATCCAAAAGCTCTATGACATTGTATGCATGTGTATGTACACACAGAGCCACTGAAATTTACACAGTTTTCAACATTAGCTCTGAAGAATCTTTATGCAGTTTACTGAATTCCCTAAGCTCTTAAGAGCATATAGCAATCAACAAAGCTGTGCCTATGAAATCAACCACAGATTTCCTTTGAAAATGAACAATGCCTAATAACAGCATTAGGTAGGACCAGGAGAAGGACTACACCTTGTCCTTCTCAGTGTAGGGACAGATCTCTAATCAAATATAATCAAGGAAAAATTTAGCTGAACAATACTGAGAAATGAGTTAAGAGAAGTTAGGGGAACTCTCCATTACTCAAACTATATTACTTTCTACTGTAAATATAATACACTAACCCAGGTATTCAGTATAACTTGAAACAAAAATGTATCTTCTTTCTCTTTGATGTTCTGTTTTTCTGACATAATATTTACATGAGTAGAATACTGCAAAATTCAAGATTACTAGCAGCATTAGCTCGCTCAGTGATAACAGCAGTAATTTCTGCGCACAGATATCCACACAGCCTGGCTTGGAAGCCCTTGTCTGTAGCCTGGACAGCTCAACTGGACAGACAGAAGCAGCAGCAGAGACTGAATTGGTCTGACACATTAAGCTTATTCAGCAGCATTTTTTTTTTCCTTAGTATGCCAGGCATTGATTTGCAACAGCACAGCAGTTACTACATAATCAGCTGAAACATCCCCAGTACAAAGTGAGCGCTCTTCCCAAAACCTGCAGAAACTTCACAATTCTGTAATACCTCAAATTTGAGTTGTCTTCAGTTCCAAAAAGTTACTTAAATCCAAAACTGCTGACTAGCAGACATGACTGATTACATAAACTCGAGTTCCTAGTAAATCAGGATTTCAAAAAGCTGTTAAATTTGTTAATCCGCAGCAGAAAAATCCAGAAGGAGCACAGAATACTCAATAGAGTGAATATACAGGTACTGTATTTGTGTTTCATGAATGGTTAAAGGAGTTTTGTCCTCATTTTGAAACATATCATTTTGCATTTTATGAATACGTTCAGAGCCAATCACAAGATTTTCTCATTACACTTGAAAAAGTTTCAGCAGTTTTGCTTCAGAAGAACAAGTAGATGTGAATTCCTTATATTGACGTGTATCATAAATTCTACATTTGTTTTATTCTCTTAAATCAGTGTCCACAACTCTGATTCACAGATGTACAGGTTCATATAGGGAATGTTCTTCCAGTTCATCACAAACATATAGCAAATCTCTGCTAACTCCCATACACAGTCATCAAGCTTTGGTAAAAGACAAAGGTATCTCTTATCATTTGCGTAATCATCCTATTAGATATATATGATTATTTTTTCTTATTGGTTCTTAGGCAGATTAGACATGTCTGCACTTCATTCAGCATATAACTTTAAAATCAGCTATACAACAAAAGACACATGATGTACTCGAACACAGAGCAGTTAAACTACAAAATCAGAAGCAGTAACTGCTTGGTAATTCTCATTCACTTTAAAACGGTTATCCTAAGATGACAGTCGTCTAGTAAAGCAATTTAATATAAGCATTTCAAGTAAACCAGTGCGTTCTCTTTAGACTGGTACTACTATGTGACACAAGCACCTCCTGAATTACAGCACAGACATAAAAACTTATTTTACTTACATTTATTCAGCAAAGATAAAACTTTATTCAATTTGTGGTTTGGAGTGCTTGGCTTTGTTTTAATGTGCATCTCCTTTTAGAGGGTGCTAAGCCAAAAAGGACTGGCATCTTGCTCCAAGGGCAAAGCTCTTCATCACTATACTATCTTACACACAAATTTCAAAATTATAACCCATTTCCCAAGCATCTTGGAACATTTGCTAGTCTTATTCTCAAGCATGCCAGTTCTGCTAGTCAAATCAGGCAAAGCAAAGAAACCTTTAAACTAATTTAGGTAAATTCTATTGAGTGCTTCAGAGATAAATAAGCTAAACACAGATGTCTGAGGAACACAGTGACTCAGATTCAATGAAGAATAGAAGATCCAAGAACAATGTTCACCTAACTCTTTTCCCCATCTGTGGAAACTGCTGTGTTCTAACAAATGAAAGCAAGTTGAGATTGTGTAACAAACCTGAAGATCATACACACATCGATCACATGTCCAAATCTACATTAAAATAACAAATGAATAAAACACACCACAATGATTTTATTTTGTCACAGACTACAAAGGAAAGTTCCTATAACAGCAAAATGGTAGAGACTAATTGAATATCCATTTTACCATGAGGGAAGGAGACTACTGAAGGACAAAATAAGCACAAACTGCAATTATACTATTAATAGGTCATCTTCTGGCAGCTAGTCCTCAGCAGCACATTTCCTATGACATATTTCTATTCCTAACAATGTCAAGAACATTAATCTATATTAAATCTTCCATAAAAGCCAACCCACTAACTACTCAGATCAGAGATATCTTGAGTATTTCTTCATTAAACCAGCATCTGCCAAAATACTACTACACAAAATAAACAAGGGAATTGCCAAACTAACTTCTCCAGTGGGTGAACTTTAAATTTGTTGCAGAGTCAATTCTGTCCATTCAATGAGGCCCATGTTATCACACCATTGCCCCCATGAGAGCATTTCCATCCATGGTGTAAAAACAGCATGTTAATGTATGGCTTTAACTAATAGATTACATAAAAGTAACGTGTAAGATCACTTTCAGAAAAAGATGAAACATATACCAATTCAAGGCTTGGAAATTTTATTTCAGAAAAACTTAAAAATCATAAGATACAAAAATTATTTTTTATATACTATGAATTGAAGATACCATTTTGGTATTTTTGTTAATTTCCTTAAGTGAATACAGTTGCTGTATATACTCTGTCACTTCTACAATTTACAAAATCATTTATACAAAAGAAAGAAAAAGCCCCTAGCTTAGCAAATGAAATCTCCTAGCTCCCTGCTTCAACCGTCCCAGCTAACTCTGAATCCTTCACCAGACAAACTGGATTTACATAGCAGGATTTCATTACCACCACCACCCCCACCTCCTCCCCCCATAAGAGACTACTATAAAGCTTTATGCTATCACAGGTTATATTAAGCAGCTATGTAATTTCAGGAAGTCATTACAGTCATACTATCCTTCCAGGCTAATCAAAAATAGACTATTTATAAGTCTTTGCCAACTATATTCCTCACATTCCAGATAGTGCTTTAAACATTTCAAACATTCCTAAGATTTTATTACATCCACGGTATTAAAAAAATAAAAACTCACAAAAAAACCCCAAACAAAACCAAACAAAAAAACCTGAACAAACAAAAACCCACAACTTTGGCTTGAGAGTTACCAGAGGTCTAGTCTTTTAAGCATCAAAGGACTTTCTGACAACTGTTTATGAAAGAGAAACATTATCAGCTCTTTTCCCAATAATTCAGGGCTATGAAGACTGATCAGAAGTTATGGCTGAACCTAACATAACAAACTGAGTGTATTACAGAAGGCTTATGAGAAGCATGTGTGGATGTATTACAGTACTATGATAGCGCTAAACCAATACTACTAGACATAGTAAGCAAGTGACAAAACTCCACTTTGATAAAAAGTCCATAGTATCATCTAAAATAATTCCCAAAATTCCCACTAGAAAAGATAAAGAATACACTCAAAGCTATTGAAAAATAAATCTTCTGATAAAGTCTCTAATTTGTGGTATTCAGATTTGCTGATACTACAAATCCCTCTCAAGAACAGGATCTTCTTGCTCCACTCTCCACCCTCCCTCCCACTTCCCCTTCTCCCCTCCCTTCTCCCCAGATGAAAGCAAAAGGGGGAACTTTAGCTACACTGTGCATTTACCACAGTCATACTCAGCCTACAGGCATGAATTTCCCAAGGGGTATGACGAGCCAGAAGACAGATCTCATGATTTAAAGAAATCTAACAGCATTGTAAAACACTTCTTTTCTAACAACACCAGGGAACAATTTAAAAGAAAAAGCCAGAAACCTGGCAGTATGGGAGAGGAAAAAAAGCATACGAGAATTCCAACCCAGATATTAAACATTCTTCTCTAACACAAACATACTTCTAAACACACTGCTTCAATATTCAATGTCTGAATTAACTTTGGGCACTGGATGTTGCAAGCGAAAGGACAATACACTTTAAACCTCCAAACACAACATTTATAACCTTTGTTCAGTTTACATGCAATGGATCAGAATTTAATGAATGCTTCGTTTTTAACAGGATATATTTTTTTAATGAAACACTGCATAAATACACCCTTCACATAGTGAAGAAGAAACACTTGATCTGCCTTACACTCTGACTACGCACACTACTGTCAAAACATACAATCTAAATTCCCTAATGAATAGACTTTTACACGTCTCATATGTACAGAGGGCTCATTTAGGACATTCAGGCTCCTACGTATTTTACAAACCATACAGCTTAAACTATAAGCTTGTTATCACTTTCTTAGAACCTTACATACAAGGCATATGTCTACTCGATTTTTTTAATTTATTTTTTTTAAGACTACACTCTAACTGTATTAACATGAAATCTTATCAAATAAGGCCATGAACTCCATGGGTGCTTAATAACTCACTTATAATATCATTTGCTTTTAATTCAGCATGAAGTTAACTGGATACAAAACAACAACCTTTCCATACAAATTCTGTTTTCTCTTGCCCACTTCAATTCTTTTTCATGCTGTCCTTGGCCAAGTATATATTGTTTATGAAGTCAGACAACTAACCTCCACATTTTTACACTCCTACTTTTTTGGTAAGGAAGGATCTAAGAAAATTAAACTTTTATTCACTTTTCTTGCAACTGTACGCATGGTATGTGCCATGTACCTAATTTATGAAAACACACAGTTTGCAGAAATTGAGAAAGAGCAATCAAGGGAATCTGAAAAGTCTTTAAGTCTGAAAGGAGACAAATCTCAATTCCTCTGAAAAGCCTCCAGGTTCTCAAAATAGAATGTGGAAAAGAGCCAAATTTCTCAAAGCATCTGAAGATCAAGATGGACTATTAAACTTGAAAGCTGTAAAGAATCAAATCTCCACTTAAAACATGCCACCCAGCCTCATTTGGAAACCTTCAAACTTTCAACTATAATGAAAGACTACAGGTAAGTCTAGGCCAGTACCACTCAACACTTCAAACATCCAGAAGGAAATACCAAATTTACTCCAGCATTTCAGGCTTTGTAGTCCACTTTTATTGGTGAAAGTGTTATTCCGAAGCAGCTGTATATAACTGTTAAACAGTACAGGTGAGAACAACCTGCTAGAGCTACTATCTGGATGCTTTCTTGGATTTCTGCTTAGAAAGCCATGGCACCTAGGTGCACAGATTTGGTTCTTCAGTAGCAGTTTTTACATCTCAAAATAAGATCCACAAGGAATGTATTTTCTTCTTGATTCTTTGCTATTTTGCAATAAAAAATTAAAAGTGCTAGTGCTATTTTGTCTATAACTCTATACTTGTGTTACACATTCATAGAAAAAAATAAGTTTATGAAAAGCTAAAATGGCTCTATGTACCTGCAGCTATGAAAAAAAACAACCAAGGCCCAAAATCAAACATCACTGTCTGATTAATGGCTTATGAAAGCACAACCTCATTTTAACTAACTACCACCAAAAGCAACAGTCCTACCTTCTCCCCCGGCCCCAGCAACTTGCTCCTATTCTGTCCTCCCCAATTCTATATTGCTACAAGGACTTACTCAACTACATGCTTTGGTACAAATCTGACTAAAAAGATGTAACTCACTGTTGTGTCAGCTTAGCTTTATCCTGGTTAAGTTGCCGCAAGAGGTTTGTAAAGTGGCTACCCAAACATTTGTTGCACAAGTATTACAGTGACAGAGAAAACTGGAACGCTGCTTCAATTCCTTGTGAAAACATGGCTCAAAGCTCTAAGAAATGGGACACATTTTCATGCTGGTATTGGCTCATATTCTTCAGACAGTATAGGTGATCACATTTCTCTTCCTACAACTCCCTCAATTAGATGCAAATACAGATGTTGTTACAAATGGAAAATAGGTGATCCCCAATTAGTGACAGACATTGAAGCATATCAAACAGGTATACTAAGCCTTCCTTACATAGATGCATACTTGCTACAGAACACAAAGTAATTTTCAATATTTTTCCTTTCTCTCAATTTTCAGTTCTCCATATTTTTCCATGTATATTATGGTGGTAGAATGTGCATGAAGGAAAAAAAAAATAAACCACCAAAAAAACAAAGTTAGGAAGCAAAAAGAATTGGAGTAGACTGTTCTGGGAATAAATACGAAAGCGATTTCAGAGTCAGTTTACAGAAATTACTATTAAAAAGACAGCAGGTATCTTTCATTGTAGTAAGTTACTTTTCTGTCACCAAGGTCATGTTCCCCATACCACTGCTGAAAAGACAAATCCAGATGTTGGTTCTAAACTTCTGAACATAGTAACACTTCATTCTTACTTCACTACTAGAATGTGCTACACATTTTTTGCTGTCTACTGTTGCTATGCCTAAGTACTACTGAACACAAATGTTGATTTAAAAACATTAGCTTACACAGAATTAAAACAGTCCCTCTAATTCACAAACCATCTATCTTTGTCTTTGCAGACTGTCTAATCTACTAGCAATCTACTACTAATTATATTAGACATGCAAAGATAGCTCAAAACTATCATTCTAATATTTTATATACAATAAAACAGGGCATCACATGGCACCTATCTGTATGAATGAGTCAAACAGGTTTTTATCCTACCATTCCCTCCCTTTTCTTTAAGTATCTAGAATTATGATGGTGAAGGCAAATATAGATTGCAGGAAAAAAAAAAAAAAAAAAAAAAAACAGAAAGGACAAAGCTATTTAAATATGTTTTTTTCATTTCTAAAGTATAGACTAAACATCTTCTGACAATATGCTAAAATTTCTAACTGACCTTTTTTCTACACATACTCTATAGTGTACAGTTCAAATAAAGTCACAATATATGAACAATATTTGCTTCCACTCAGTTAATTCAAAAAAGGGTCAGTATTCTATAATTTTGTAAGACAAAAGATTACCCCTCAGAAGTTGAGTTATTAAAAAAAAAAAATGTGGACAATGCTTCAAGAGTACCTACAGACACTGCTACTTTATGCTGCCTTTTTTCTTCATCAGCTCATATCTGTTTTTAGCTACTGCCCCTTCCCCATACAATTACATTCCTCCATGTTAAATTTCAGCAACCAGGAAAAACGGGGACTTAGTAACACCTTACTGTTTGGAAAACTCTTAGAAAGTACTAGCATAGTGCTTCTTAGCACCCTCTACCCAACCGTAACATAACCAACTAAATACAGACCAAGAATTCCCTCTTCCCTTAAGCATACTGCAAAGGCTGATGCCCTGACTTGTGGAGGAAAAGGCCATTACCACATCTTTAAACATTACAGAACTACATTTACAGGAATATGTGTGTTTTCCTTCTTAGGTGTAACTGGGGCTGTCCACACTTGGCAGCTGAAGCTCAGTTTTCAGCCAGTGAAGCCCAAAGCACTGTCAACAATGTCACAAGTTCCCGAATGCTATATACCAAACAATGCACCTAATGAAGGAACAACTGCTGCTTTTCTCCCATCAGGTAGAAGTATGCCTCAGCCATTCTGAAATGTGCAATGCACGTACACAAATGAGTCACTCAATTGTTCAGGCCTATTTATTGCACAGCCACGCATGCCATCCAGGAGAAAGACGATACATTAAACTGAAGTGGCACACACTGAAATACAGTAGAAGAGAACTACCATCTGCAAAATATGCACCAAAAGTTCACCCAAGTCATTCCCTGTACTCATGTGATGTATATTCTTTACATCACATTTTATACCCCTCCAAAGATTCTTATAATTACACCACAGAAAAGATAAATTATACATTTTAAAGATTCACTTCAACAGTTGAAAAAGGCCCTGTCACTTCAAGTGCCAAATCAGTTTACTTATCCAGATTGAAGCATCATAACTGTAACGAGAACACAAGATAGCAATTCAAACTACAGTCAGTAGATTCTGATACTCAAACCTATAAAGCCAAAGAGAATTTTGAGAGTAGAAGCTAAGTAGCAGGCCATTTCATTTTTAGTGACTAAGGACCTCATGTAATGAAAACAGAGCAACTGAGATGTACCTTTTTAAAACAAAAAAGCAAACATTTTATATAATATGGCAATTTAAAAAACTATGCATGAAGAAATCTATACATTTTAAATGTACAGAATTTCTTCAAGACACTGAAAATTAAAAAAAAAAAAAAGATGACCTATATAACATGCTATCATTACTGGAATCCTTAGCTCTGTTCTGTTCAAAAATACTTTACACAAACTGCTTATATACAACAGGAGTTTGGGAAGTTACATTAGACATAGAGCTAAAGTTCATTCTTTTTCTATTATTTTGTAAATTGTAACATAAGGGGTGAACTGTGTGCAGTGACATTTCCTTGCCTCCATGAATTCTAGGTAAACAAAACAAGACATAACTCAGATTTTATTTGGTGTGTAATTTCATACATTCTTACAAGATTACTTTTCTTGACATGTTTTAATGCTTTCAGAAATTAAAGTATATTTTAGCTGGGAAGAATACTCCTACTGAATATATCAAGTTGCACAAATCACCACATTTAATTTATGTAAACCAAGTTTTCAAACACTATTTGTCATTTTTTTCCAACTCCAATTGGAGTTTTATGTTTTCCTCAGCTTTTGGTATTAACTTCTGATGACTCAACACCTAAATAAAGCCAAGACTGGACATTTAACAGTTTGATGAACAAGAATGTTTTAACTCAGTGTACACCACAAATATAGCAATAGCTTCAAACTTAGCAGCCTCATGAGCAGGCAACAGACTATAGAACTGTTAATAAAACGTCATAAGCAAGTATTCCTTTTACTTTATACCTGCCTTGCCCACATGCAGTCCCCAATGGTGAAAAGCCCTTTTTTAATTCAAAGACAATTCCCAGACTATAGTAGTTAACTTCTACTATTACTTTTACAAGTGGGTTTAAAAATACAACTAACAAGTTCACTTTTATGTTTAAGAGAAAAAACAGCCAAACAACAGTTAATATAATTTTCAAATTTGTATCAACATGATTGATGATGATAAACCAAATTTTCCAAAGGCTCATACGTCACAAACCCTTTCTCCAACTGTAACTGAACATATCAGAAACATGCTGTATCTGATCAGCATATATACAGTAGGTACAATATCTCAAGAAAGCATCAGGTCAAAAAAATACCCTGGATAAATTTATTTCACACAGGTAAATCCCTGCCCACTTCCAATGACTATCCAGTCACAATGAAAGCAACGTCAAAGAGCATTAAGATGGCTGATGTCCTTGGACTCAACACCTGCTCCCTACAGATTCCTAAAGCACCCCAAAAGAAAGCGTAACAGCCAAGGAAAGGCCAGATGAATGTTCCCAGTTGTTTGCATGCCACCACAGGTAAAGCATTCCTCAACTTTAAAACATCAGTTCATCAAGAGCAATGAACAGAGAACATAAAGGACAAATGCTTCACATGGCCTTCCACAAAAGCTAGCATCAGACTGCTACCCTAACTGCATGTATCAATTAGCAAGAAATTCCATTTTCCATTCTTATCAGTATCTTGAGATAATTACAGAAGCTCCAGAACACAATCCAGCCTAGCCCCTCCATATTTAGCAGCTCTCTTCAGAAAATCACCATCCTTTTTATTTATTCCCACTACTTCTGTGCACAAATGCACTGTTTCCTTTTCAAGTCTAGCAAGTAAGTCCATTTTTACAAGACAAAGAGCATACAGTTTTGACACTTCTGTGCCTTTCCTTGTCTTCATTTTAATCACTCTGATACATCCGTCTTCCCTTCTTTCTAATGCTACACTCATAATATAGCTTCTACATCAAGAAAAAGAAGCAGTTATGCCATTCAGTGTCTCTTATTTCATGGTCTAGCTACTATCTGAAACTGGTTCCAGCAAAAATCATGCTACATGCTTACAACGTATTTCATGAATGCTCAAATTCACATTAATTCTTCACTATGAGTGACTTAGAATCTTAAGAGATACTGAATCCATTTATTTCTCCTGAAGTGAGAATTTAAGGTTCAAGTAATGTAGCACATGGTCTACCTGAAACTGCTTCTTCATTAGACATGGCTGAGGGCAATTTATAAATTGTTTTACCTCAATGTTATTCATGTGGGGCTGTTTACTTCTCAAAGACTTGGACTTCCTTAAGTATTCCTCCAAACTACTAAATATGTTCCTCAAGTTTTAATCCCTTGACACTTTGTCCTCCCAGGCAACTGAGACACAATCATGCCCATCCATATTTTTGATTGGGACTAAATCCCACAGAAGTACTTGACTAACTACTTCCCTCTTGATTCAAAGAGTGATTTTAAGTTTGTCTTCAATATTGCACAAACAAGTGGAGACAGATGTGTCCAGAATCTACATAACTGACTTCTTACAGCTCCTCCTACAAGCAGCCTTGCTCAGAAACATAGTACAGGTCTATCTGACACAACAGCTGCTGTATCTACAGGTTAGCTGTATTATGTAAGACCTAGTCCAAATCCAACAGGACCAATACTGAATCTGAGTCAAAGAGCTTTAGCAGACAAAACCTGGCTTACTAAGCAGTGCACACAGAGCAGCTTCAGGTAACAAGTCAACTATGTAGTATAGCTACAAAGTCCCTGGACAAAGATGGGAGACTTAACCGTATGCAGGAGAAAACTTCCTACACTTCTACCACCAAAACAGAATGTTTGCCTGCATTCATTAACAGAACCTAAAGTTCCCTTGTCCCATATATCTTTGCATTCTTGTTATTTCTCAGTCTGCTTCTATGAAGTACCAACCTAATTCCTGCAATAGATTTGAATAGGAAAGTGAAACAGTAAATTAACAACCATATGGAAGCTCTTTCCTTGTTGTAACAAATATGATAAATTCATAACTGAACTTGAGAAATAAAAAGTAAAGCAAAGCAAATACCCTCTTCTCTGTCTATATATCAAATTCTATCTGATGTATTTTTTTGCCCTATTACAGACAGTCACTTCTTTTTTAACTTCAGTGGTAACTGCTTTGAAAAAAGGAGGGGGGGAGGGGAGAAGAAAACATGTCTTTTACAGTCACCATGCAACAACGAGAACATGTTTTGAAAAACATCTGCAAAATTAAGATTTAAAATAAGAAGCTGACATCACTACATTACTCTAGAACAACTGTTTACATTTCAGTGCCTAGAAAAGTCTTTTCTGTAGAGTGATTTACTTCTAGGGATTATTGGTTAATAAAGCATATACTGATGACTAAATACCAGCAAAGCATTAATGACTAGTTAAAAATCTTACAACTTGCAATTATTGATGCTCAAAGCAGTTCATTTTTTATCAACAATTTGCCCACTTATTTGCTAAGTGTACATCCTACCTTCACACCAACTGCAACATCAGTGACAATGCTGTAAAAGAAAAAAAACAAGAACACAAGTCAACAGAATTGTCCTCATAAAACCAACTTTTTTAATGTATTGCAATGCCAAAATAATGAGGAAATCGAAATAGTCAACAACTTCCCCAATGAAGAAAGTAAGTTGAAAGAACACAGCAGCACTGAGGAGAAATACAAAAGAAACTTACAAATGCCACTGAGCTCCCCGAGATTATAGGCTTCTCCAAGAGTCCAAAGTTTAAAGTAAACATTACTCCAAAGAAGTAATGCCAGAAAACTCGGGTTTCTGGACTACATAAGACCACGGGGTGAAAATAAAAAGAATTTAAAACAATGTAGAGAACTTTTATCACGCACACCTCAGAACTAGAGCTGGTTCAGCAACCTAGCCTACCCTAGAGATCTTCTTACAGCAGAAAGCAATTGACACGTTTTGTGAAGTTAGTTCAAAAATAAGAATACATTGGCAGTTACACCTATCTGAAGTGTAATAAAATTTAATGAGGTACACCCATACTCTGCAACAGGTATGTCAATGTACGCCTTTTTCTGAGGGGTTTTGACAGCATCACTCACAGTGTGTAACACAATCCCAAAAGAAACTTAACTACACACCAAAAAAGATGAAAGAACACATGAAAGCATTCCACAACGTAATACTCATTAATGACAAGACTTCTCAGACAGGATTTGTGACTCCCAACAATATAATCACAACTAACCATAAAAAGCGTTTAAAACTCACACAGTTGAAAGGTTATATGCTTAAAGCATACCAGAGAGATTACTTCTGCTTGAAGCAGGGCAAACAACTTCATAAGAAATTTGGAAGCTGGAAGACATCGTATTTGCAGTGACGAAGGCTACAACCACCAGCGTCAATCTCCAGGTCCAACAGAAGAAGGCCTCGTGCAGTGACTGCCCACCCCAGCTCCCGCCAAGGGCCCCTGCTATCCCCTATGGCCGACTCCTTCAGAACCTTCCCTTCCTTGGCTTTTACAGCCAGTCTCCGGCATACACAAAGGCATCTTTCTACCTGGGGAGGGGGAGAAGCCAGAGGGCTTATTAGGCAGTTTCTGAAAACAAAAGAGCTCGACTTCAGGCTGCTACCGGTATTGCTCCTCCCCTCCAGCCAGCACCAAAACAAACCAGAGCCCTCCAGAGCCCCCACGGAGCGCCCCCTCCTCGCCCCACAGCGGAGGAAGGAGGGGAGACCAAAGGCGAGGGAGAAAGAGGGAGCAAGAGGCTCCGGAGGGGCCGGATGGGGGTCGATCACGCTTCCTCTCCACAGCGAGACCCGGCGTCTCGGGCACTACGTTAAGTCGGAGGCGGCCCAAAGCCCTCGGCAATTTGAACGGAGGGCCCTACCGAGGGGCCAGCGTTCCAGAGAGACTGAGCCCCCTTTACCCCACACCCCGTACTGGGCCTCAGGCTTCAGCTGTCCTGCGCGGGAAGCCCGCTTGTGCCCGTTGCCGCCGGGGCAGCGGCCGCTCCCCGTACCCTCGGAGACGCCCGCCCGCCGACAGCCAGGCGCGGCGGGGAGCGAGCCTCCGCCACTGGGACAGGTCCCACCGCCGACCGGCGGCACGATCCGCGGCAGCACCTTTCCCCCCACCGCCCCGGTCATTACTCACCCGTCCATCGCCGAGCAGAACAAAGCACGGGCAAGCGGGACAGACAGCCGCGCAGGCAACGCGCACGGGGAGGCTGTGAGAAAATGGCGGCCTGGCCTGCACGGAAACCGCCGAACGTTGCCGAGTGCCGGACTCCGCTCCCCGCTCCCCGCCGCTGCGGAGCATGCGCCGGCCGCGCGGGCATGCGCCCTGGGCGCCGCTGAAGGTTTTGCCATCAGCTGCCCGGCCCGAGCCGGCACGCGAGGAGCCGCGAGCCTTCCCCGCCCGGGGTGGGCAGGCAGCGGGGCGCGGCGCGGCGCTGCGCGGCAAGGGGGTTCCTCACCCTCCCCGGAACCGCCGTGTGACGAGGAGAGGGGCTCCGGCTTCCCCTGCCCCCGCGCACCGCTTTGGGAGGGCGTGGGTGTGTGGAGGGGAAGAGGTGGCTGGCTTTGGAGGAGCTCGGCTCACGTGTCCTGCTCGGGGAGAGTGCTGCTGAGCGCGGTGGGCTCAGCTCAGGCCCACTCTGGGGCTCCCTAGGCCTTCGGCGGGCTCTGCCGGCCCGGCCGCGGCTGACCCGCTGGACCGCACTTGTTGCGTGGAGAGTCTTCCCGCCGTTGGAGCCAGCGCTTCCCAGCGCCGGGAGCCTATCGCTTCCCGTCACGGGAGACGTTCAGAGGCGCCGCGACAGGCCCGGGTGCGCCCCGTCCCCACACAGGGCCCGACCCCAACAGGGAGCCTTTTCCCTCATCGCTCCGTGCCTTCGGCTACACACTCATTCACAAGAAAACAACCTGTTAGCTATGTAGCTGACCACTAATACCGTTTCAAAAAATGCAAATTAAATATTGTGAGTTAGGCAGTTTCATCCCAGAAACTGGTACAGCTGTGGTTCTTTATAAACTACCATATCGGGGTACAAACTACCTGTGCTACATGGACATCAGGAAATACACCTTTTCCCCCAGCTCTTTTTTTTTTTTTTTTTTTTTGCCAGGTGTCAATATTTCATCACAAATCCTACAATGTTTGATGCAGAGTTTCTTAAAAGAGCCGTTTGTGTGACAATCCTGGCTTGCATTCACACATAAAGTCAAACTAAAGATTTTGTACCTATGAAGGAAAATTTCAAAATGTGATCCAACAGATCCCAAACCCAGAAGAATATTAAAAAGCATTCAAACCTTCTTTTATATTTCCTGTATTTTGACCCAGCAATACTGGTTTCAAAAACATGTTCTGAGGCAGTAGCCCATTACTTGATTGCACTTTAAATTTTTCAGGTTAGAGTAAGTCCCTTGGAGTCTGTTACTGAAATTATTGCAAAGAAGCCTGATAAACAATTTAATAGCCAAAAAACTATGTATATCTCCATAACTGAAAAATTTTTACTATACTACACCTGTCTCCCTCTCCTCTAACTGACCCCAAGGGAAGTTTATCATGCCAAATGCTATTCTTTACTTTTTTGCTTTCAATGTTTTGGTTTGTTGTTTGAGGGGGGTTTTTTAAGTATCTTGTTGTAGCATTCTTTACTCATGTGTTGAAGAAGTACTATGCTTAAAATAACATTGAGGAGTTCAGAAATTTAGAATCGCTTATAATCATCTCTGTAAATCCAGTGCAGTTTTATATATTTACTCCATATATATCTACTTCCTGCAGATTCTGGCATGTTTAGTAGTCATTGCACCATATAGGAGGTTGTGGTTATAGTTAGTTTTTCTCATTTGCCACTACCTTCACTCCTGTTTGTTGTCGAATTGTACTGGGGATTTTTTTTTTTTTCTTTTTTTTTGTCTTTTTTTACCCCCCTTATAAATCTGAATACATCTTGCCCAGATTTGGTTTGCCTCCTTTGCTGTTATAGTAATGCCATCTTTGAACCTGTGTTTCTCTTTTGTAATATTCCTGTTTTCTCCTTTCATGACACCTACCAGAATCCATCTGATTAAATGAACTAATACTCATTCGGTTCATCCACTGAAGTAGATACTCTTCCTTATAAGGGAGACTGAGGAGTGCATGTTGAGTGTTTATAGCAGAAAAGACACTGGAACTGAGTTTGTAAATCTTGGTGAAATAATGGATGTGACTTTATAGAGCAAAACTCTGGTCCTCATGAAATCATCAATAAAAGTGATAATTAATCAATCAGGATTTTGCCTGGAGCATTTAATTTTAGAAGGAAAAAACACCAACATATCAACAATCAGAGTGTTACTAATAAAATGCCATGGCATGTCTTGCTCATTTGTTTGTTCAGTGTGGTATTCTGCTTCCCTCTTCATGTAGCTTGGCCTTTTTGTACAATTAGATTACTTTTAGTAAGCTTTTGGATGTCTTGTAAAATGCCTACCATATTTAGGACATTAGATAGTATAAACAATGACTGGGTAGTGTTTTCTCTTGTCACTAGTGTATGCCTCTGCTTTGTATTTCTCGTGTTTTCGAAGGTCAGGAAAAAATTACTGCCAAAAACACCTCCCTTGCTCTTAGAATCTGTCTACTTTCTGCATCAGATATTTCAGAAGGCAGCTAAAATGTCCAGGAATAGGCAGACGTTTAGTAAAACACCTCTAGCAAAACCCTCCACATTAAGTTGTTATATTATGGAACACAGGGGAACATATTCTGTATCCATTTTATTCTAACCAAAATTTAAGTGTAGATATTATTATTAGCTGTACAGAAGTTCCATACTTTTTAAATCCTAGTAATCTTATTGCTGCAATAACATCTTCTTTTCCAAAATAATTTTCTTTGAACATCAATACATTTAGATGTTTCACTTGCATTGGTTATTTCTCTTTTATTTCAAGAATAGCTGATAAATAACCATCTGTGTAGTTCATCAGCAGTATGAGTAGTTGGTGGGGTATTCTTGGTGAAAGACTATAAGAATTAGGAAGCACACAGAGGTATTTTCTGCAAAACCCAAATTGGGTCCCTAGAGTTCCTGGGAAAAAAAATAGCATCCACACTCTCAGAGAATATCTTGTCCAAGAATTTCCCTGAGCACTTTTTGACATCTGCAACATTGTAGGGCAATGAGCTACACAATTTAAGAAAACATTGTGTGAAAAATATTTTGTTTCAAGACCCCTACCTGGTAATTTCCTTCAATGACCATCAGTTCTTTTCTTAAGAAAATAAATACATAGATTCCCTGTTCATCGAACCATGCCATTCATGAATGAATACACTGTCATATCATCTTCAGTCATATTTCAAGAGTCCTAGTAAATTTAATGTCTCCTCTATTGGAAGTCATTCTATATTTTCAAAAATTTGGTTTGCCCGTTTCTACACCTTTCCTCATCCTATTCTAGAAAATCATAGTGGTTCTCAATATTCAAGTTACAAATTCATTGGTTTTATATAGGTGCATAATAAATGCCTTCTGGTTTATTTCTGGTCTTATATATTGATTTTTAATGATAACACTATTTTTTTCTGATAATCTCATTTCCACGTTTGAATGCTGCTAAGCCATGAGCTGAAGTTTTCATAGAATCCCACACAAATCGGGTGATTTTTGCTGTGTGGAAGTCATTCATTTAGATTCCAGGATTTTACATGTATAGTTTGGCTTGTTTTTTCCCTTGCATATTACTTCCATTTTTCAGCACAGAATTTAACTTGCCATTTTATCATTCAGTCACACAGTATCATGAGAGCTTTCCACAATTCTTCACGGTCAGCTTTTGTTTTTATTACCATGAATAATTCAGCATCATCAGCAAACTTGGTCGCCTCGATAATCACTCTTTTTTCCAGATCATTTAAGAATATGCTGAACAGCACAGGTCCCTGTGGTACACTACCAGTGACCTCCCTCTACTGTAAAAAATAGACTATTTTTTTCCCCTTCCATTTAATATCTTTTAATAATCCAGTATCGGTAACTATTAATTGATACATTATTAATGTATTGAGTAATGTACCTGTTAATCCTGTATCATCTTAGATTCTCTGAAGAGCTTTGGGCATAGAATTTTTTTATTTTTTGTTTATTATATCATGTTGTTTCAATCAGGCTATGCCAAAACTCAAACTTAATGACTCTTTCAAAGAATACGATGCTTTTTGCTGTTAGATGCACTTACACAGTAACACCTCTTCATTTGTTCCTACTCCCAAACTAAATAGCCCTGTCTGTTTAGTTTCCTCATCTTATTAACAGTCGTGTCATTGAGTAGTGTTGCTTAGTACAACAGATCCTCTGGATATTATAGGAAAGGTTGATCATTCAGTTTACCAGTCTTTGTTATATTAAACCACATTATTCTATCTTAAGCCAGTTCTTATCAACTTCATAAATTCCCCAGATGCCTTTGAGCAAAGTCCCAACATTTATTAGTAGCTATTCATCTTTTTGTGCTCCTGTAAACAACATCCTTAACATTTCTCCCCAGCAGTCTGTGTTGATTTACTTTGTTTTATTGAACTAAGTTTTGAAGGTATTGAGTACCTCTTACAAGCACAGTGCCCTAAATAAACGTGTCTTTTTCAAGTTCAGGTCAGAACTTGTCTTGCTGGTCTGAATCCCAGAGGCTGGTCTCCAACATTTTATTTCTAGCATCCTTGCTAGAAAGACAACTTATCTTGAGCGGGCTGTGTTACTGTGCTCTACCATCTCAAACACCAAAACGTGACATAGCTCATACCATGCTTCAGAAAACATTCATATGGGTCCAAAGGTCCATTCTTGACAACTAGATTATTATTTGCCTGCTCACTTTCCCTCTCTTGCTTGTACTATATCCACCTGGAAATTTATTTTCCAGAGCAAATTCACCTTTTTCTACCACTGTGATTAAACACATGTACGTTTCTTTTCTTCAGGGCTAGAGATCAGTTTTACTTTTTATTACAAGCATTATATGGCAATGGTGATTGCAAACATCTTTCACTATAGTGTTTTCTTAGGTTTTGCCTCAGCTGATTGGTAGTGAAGATCATGTTGAGGGTCACGTACAGCCATGGCTGCAACTCTGGGAAGAAAGCGCTATTCTGTCATGGAAATGAAAGACACTGTGAGGGTGGTGAGGCACTAGAAAGTTCCCAGAAAGGTTGTGGATACCCTATCCCTAGAAGTGTTCAAGGCCAGGTTGAATGAAGCTTTGAGCAATTTAGCCCAGTGGAAGGTGCCCCTACCCTTGGAAAGGGGGTTGGAACTTAAAGATGATCTTTAAGGTCCCTTCCAACTCAAGCCATTCTATGATTGATTATTTTATTTTATTTCATTTTTTTTACTGAATGCAAAGATCTCTGTTGAGGTTATAAGACAAAAGAGTAGGAAGTTCTCCGGTTTTTTACCTAAAAAAACATATAGATTCTTCTGTTGTCATAAACAGGTGTCTAAGTGCTATCCTGGTATTACAAAAGGCATGGATGAGATATTCCAACACTAAAGCTGTGATTGCTCTCCAAGTATGTTAGTAAAGTAACCGGTTGTGAGACCCTAGTTTTCACCTGACTGTGCTATGGCTGACCAATACTGATGAGGACTGCTCCCTTAATGATATGTGCTTTTACCAGCCGAGATCTTTATGTTGCAGACAACATAACTGTCCCCCTTACTAGACAGTCATACAACCCATTAAAAAAAATCTCTAACCACAATACTTTTAAAATCATTATTTCATGTTTATTTTTATGTGTTACATAGAAGACCCACAATCAGAAAAGGCTGCCTTTAAGTCCTAGAGACTCCCTCACTATTACAGTAGCTTCTGTCAATTATTATTGCAGGTAACAAAGGTTCTCCATTTGAGGATCTTGCAAAGTATAAATTTAGGGACTTCAAGATGATTTTTATTTTTGAGCTGAAGATGCCTGAATTTTGGCCAATGGTGTTTATATATAAGGATCTGGCTAGCTTAACTGAGCTCAGACAACTAGTCCAGTGACTCCCTGGCAGGTGGTTGCTTTGTGCAAATTAATGCCCAGTCTGGCATGATGGTAGGTGATGACTGGTAGCTGAAAAGTGGCAATGATTAACCTCCTCATCTGATAAGCCTGCTTTGGTAGGGGGAAGTTTTCTTCTGTCCCAATGCGAAAATAAAGCAAATCCACTGCTGCAGGTGAACTGAACTTATCTGGCTTGACTTGGCACTGAAGCTATTTAGGTGGACTCACAGTCATTTTTATCAGAGGAGAGGTCCAAGACTCCAATCCTCCTGCATCCAGCTGCTCATTCACAGTCCAAGAGCCCTTCCTGCTCTGCACCCTGCAGACAGGAGCAAGCTCAGGCCAGACGTTTAAGCCACAACCTGAGTAAATATCCCTAAACTAGTTTTAGATGTAAGCTTAAGGGACTGCTTAGGTGTGTTCTGACTTACCCTCTAAGTCACAGACCAACACTGGAAGAAGACTTCATGTAAAATACACAGGGAAGCCAGTCTTGTACAAGGTCTGAGTTTGCCTAATTTTACAAACATGGTAACTGTGATTACTAAAAAGGTGACATAAAAGAAATGGAGTTTTTTAAGAAAACCTCAAGATGATCAAGGAGAAGACTCCAAATTGCTGATAACAGTAAATTAAAGCAATACATTCCCAAACAGTGAAAGAAAACTCGCAGCAATTTCAAAGAATGTTCTTTGCACAGCTGGACTGAAATGGGACTTCTGCTATTGATTTCAAGAATACCAGAATGTGAACTCTGAACTCAAATAATTTAAAAGGAGTAAAAAGTGTTTCACAGTAATTTTTAAAAGGTCATATAAGTGACAGATGAGCTCACCTTTCTACTTTACTGTTTGATGTAAAAAAAAAGAATTCTGTTTTCTATCAATTTTTCCAAAACTGTGCTCTTGTAACATCTCATCCTACAAAATTTCTTCTGAACCCTTTTGTACCTTATGTAGAAACAGCATTATGTTCCAGGGCTATTTTAATAGGGATTATTTGGTGGACTTCTATGAGGCTGTATAAATTATCAAAAAGAATATCACAGAGGAAAAGTATTTTCAAATGGATGCTGTCCATTGTGGTGAAAGATACTCAGAAAACTTTTAAGTGTTACAGGAAAATGTATTCAAAGAGGACATGCCAGAATTGCATTTTTTTTTTTTTTTTATTAAAATATTCAAAGCAGGCACTTCTTTTTGTGGTGAAATCCTCTAAGAGGCATTCCTCCAGAGTAAGAATCTTTGAAAATGAAATCTCTTAACTGAAAACTTTGAAAGCAAGAAACCATTCCTAAAATTGAAGTCAATATTTCCTTGGCAGAGTATACAATTTTCTTAGAGGGAGAAAAGTCTGCACCATTCTTAGCTACAGAGGTGGTCAACCCTTGCTTCTCTTACCATAAGGAAAAAAATTCCTTCTTACCAAAAGGATTTTTTTTTTTTAAACCTTTTCTCATACTCACAAAGTTATTAAACTACATTATAACAGTATTTTTAACAATAGACAGTATTGGTGGCAGTACCCTCTTTCATCACTGGACAGGCAGATCCATACACACTGCTGATTTTAAAACAGCTTCTTCATTGTTAAAGATGTAAGTAAGAGAGTCCATGGAGTGGAGCTTGTTGGAAATATTTCCATGAATTATACTCCCATGGTGTGATACTATTTTTTAATAAAAGTAAGACTTTTCACAGAAAATAGTAAATTTGCAGTATATTTTCCACGTCAGAATAGTATGTTTTTTTGAATCTGGACTTTTCCAGGATAAGAACCTATCCAAATTTTTCTTAACTAGCACAGTCCAGAGAGTAATTTCTCATTAAAAGCTTTACAGGGAAGTGACGTAGAAGCATAGATGTGGCAACAAAGCGAAGTAAATAGCCTATATATATGTTAGAAAGGAAACAGTGAAAAGACAATTTGTTCATTGTGCCACACTGAAATATCATGGCCTTTATGATGACTGCTGTTGAGGCATTTCTTTGAGCAATGCAAGGAGATGGATCTATATTATCACTTAAAGAGGCTGACTATTGTGGCACTAGACTAACTACTGAGGCAGGAGTTCACTGCAGCTGACCCAAAGCCAATGGAAAGTTAAAACTATTCTGGGGGCAAGACATTGGAATTTAAAGCAGCCTGAGGAGAGAGACAGTCTCTTTCAAATTAAAAAAATTCAGAAATTAGAAGATAAAATACATATTTGCACACCTGAATGGCCACTTTCTCTCTTACTTAAGGGGGCTCATGGGAGCAGCATTGTAGTCAGCTTCTGCTTCTGGCTGAGTGAACCTACAATGGTGCCAACCACCTTCACACAGTTTCTACACTCAAAAATATGACGGATATCGAATAACATAGTGTCTTTCCCACTCTTCCTTATCTTCTCATGCTGTCCTCACACACTACTCACTTCAGGCTTTGGATGTCATAAACATGCTTAGGAAAATGCAAATCAGGCGATGCATTGTGGCATTCTGTTTTTAATTGCTTTACATACTTTTCCCACTTGTCTGTCTAGCAGCAGTTTAACTGGAGTCACTTAAACACCTCTCTGTATTAAATATTCTAGATAAAATTATTCTTTCAGATCTACTCAGATGAAATATTTTTTATCAGTGTCACAGAACTGTGATTCCTGTAACATGCAATAGTGGGAGATTCAGTATGAATATGAAGGAAGCAAGTCTGTCCCAAATGGCATACCCTATATGACAGGTTTTTTAATAACAGCTTATAAATGGGATCTGGTTGTGAGTTTTAGGAAAACAGTCAACCATAGATTATGAAATCCAGATTGTGAGGACCAATTACAATGTTCAGTTGCTATTACAGTATTTTCAGTTACTGACTAAATACAGTCAATACAGCTGGCAATACCGAGTTTAAGTAAAGCTACAAATACCTGCAAGACCATTTGAAGACCAAAATAGCTGCACAAAAAAAAAAAAAAACAAACCAAAAAAACCTTTCTGTAACACTGCCTCTCAAAACACTTCTGAACCAGGCTGCAGGCTTCCTCTGCCACCCATGAAGCCAGCATAGACACAGCACCCTGCCTTCGTGGGCAACAAAGCAGACAGCAGCCATGCTCAGGGTGTTGACAGCATTCTCCCACCTCCTGCAGCCGACACACAGCCCCAGAGCTTCTGTAACCTGGGTCCTTAACTGCACCCACTGCCAAGCTTTTCTACTTCTCAAACTCTCCCAGCATTGTACCCAGTGCTTTACATCAATCCAGAAGAAAACACCAAAGCCCCTTCCCAGGCTGTTGCTCAATCTTGGACTGGTAAATTTACTCCCACCCTTCAAACGAGATTTTTAGGGAGATGGGTACCCCTACAGCTCTGGTATGGCAGCTGGTCTGATGAGCATGAAGCTGTGGTGTCATGAGAATGAATGCCTGGGTCATCTGAAAAAGAGACATCACTATCACGAGTAGAACTAGTGACTTCTGCTATGTCTTTGGCTACAAGGCTAAAAAAGCACCAGAAAGCAATCCATAATCTAATGTTTGAGGGTTTTTTCTATTCCTCATGCTCCACGGGAATTTCATGCTATGTTAGCTATAATTTAAAGCTGACCTGCTACAGCAAACAAAAATCACACTTAGAGGCAAAGCAAGGACAACAGATCAGGGACACCTCAGTGATTTTCCTTGTCAAACTTAACTCTTCTTGTCTTTGTAATTTGGAAATAATAGAAAAATCCAAATGTTTCTGAGGTCACAAATATTCCTCTCTAGACTAAATGGTAATTTCTATTTGAAAATTGTAATTTGCTCTATCAACCATACAAAGCAGATACAATTTTCTTTCTTATGTAGCATAAACAGTTTCAGGAACATTATGTGGTAAAAGGCACATCAACACACTCTGAAAATGGGTGCTGAATTGAAAATCAATAGATTAGAGATAGAAGTCAGAAATAATCCTGTTCTTAAATTTACAATGTTTGCAGAATGGATATTATTTAAAAAAAACCCAAACCCACCAACACAAACCCACAAAACTTCAGTTTGCCATCCCCAAAACTAATGTGCTTTATAATTTTGAGTAATCTTCTGTGTAGCCTGCTGTCCGTTAGGAGTGCTGATATAGCTGAAGAATAAGAGCAGCTTGTCACACTGCACTACTAACTATCTGCTTGCAAACTTCAGTGGATTTCTGGCCACGTGTGACATAATATTTCATTAACCTTTTGCAATATCTGAACTCAACAAATATATCTGCATTTTGAGAAGAAACAACAGCTATCTTCTCATCTCTTCCCATGAAGAGCATCAACTATTAACAAATACCAACAGCAGTATGAGATGCAGTCCAGTGATATGTTGGCTTTTCAAGACTTGGACCATAGCAATTGTCTTTATGTCCAATTTACCTGTCTATAGTTCTTATTTTTTACTTCAGATATCAGTCCAATACTGTGATTGCTGTCTAATGTGGTGATTTAACTGATGTAAGATATGATCTTAAAAGGGCAAAACTGATAATGTACAACCATCATAGGCACAGAATGTGTAAAGCAGAAGTCATTGCTCTGTGATAAGTAATCAAAATACTGTATTGCTACAGTCCAGGTGCAGGTTTTCAAAGGGGCTGGAGTATCAGGGTATTCATATCCATCCTGCTTTCTGCACAAGGGCAGGCAGAGTTAAGCCTTGGCCTCAGGGCACAGAAACTTGCCAGCATGAGTGAGAAGGGATCAAGGCCACTGACACACACAAGTGCTCATCATGATGAACGGGATACTCGAAGGCATAAAATATCTCCAACCCAACCTGAGGCAATGTAGCTCCCTCCAATTAAAGACATGCAGTATTGAACAAAATATAGGTCTGCACAAACATGGTCCTAAAAGCTGCAGGGACTCTGTTTACATATACATAGACTCCTTTTTCAGCTCTGTATTATTATTTCAGTTCAGACACAAATTGCCCTGCACAGATTTACATTCTTAGCTGTATTTATATTTCAAAATATTGCTGAGATCATCCCAGACTTAAAGCTTAGGGATCACCAGACCTGAACCTTAAAAACTCTAGCTTTTAATTGTCTAATAGCGCTAAAGGCATGTTCTTAATGGTAGAGAAACAGCAGGCATACATGCTCAGTTGAAAAATTTTGGTGTACAACATATTCAGATAGAAAAATTTTTAAATTTTTTTTTTACACGTAAACAGTAGAATAAACCAGCAGGCTGTTATTACAATATCTGAGGTACATCTGCTCCTCAGCTTGCTCCTTATTCACAGTGTGCTTCCTCAGGCTGTCACTTTTGGAATTAGATGCAGTGCCCTGTTAAAACCATACTCAGATGGACAATGCATTAATAGTGAAGGCTTAGAGTAGCAAAAATACAAAGCCAACAACTTCAGGACTAATTTTCACATTCTTTTGCCTTCCTCACTTTCAGTGGGTTTTGCTCTATTTTTCTCATAAGGACACAAGTAAAACAAAGCAGGCTGGGGTTCCCCAGAATTAATAATTTAATAGCATTAATGTGTTAGGGCTTATTCTTTGAAGTAAACTAGTCTGAGTGTTAGCTAAACTTAAGGTGCTCAGTCACGTACAGTGAAGGCTTGACTGGAGTACTCTATTCTGGTGAGGTTTGCAACAAGATGTGAAGATTTAATAACACATTGCACTTAGGTGTCATAAGCACCTTTCATCCAAAGATCACACATGCTGTACCAGTATAAATTAAGTCTCACAAGTCCTCTGTAAGCTATATAATAATTATTATTATTATATGTTTTTATTGTTGAACAAACTGATTCATTTGAAGTCACAGAGCAGAAGTGTGGCAGCACAACAAAAAGAGGTTTGTGATTGAGTCCTGGGTCTCTCATTGTGACCACAACAGTACCTTCAAAACTGTAATACAGTGGGATTCTTCAGTAACAGGACAGTCAGACTTTGAATTGCATACCTGCAACAATAAAATATTCCATAAAGAAACAGACTAAAAAGAAAATGTTATGGGACTACAAAAATTGAATTTTGAATTCTCAAATATTCAAGAATTCCTAGGTTCTGATCGTTTACAGACTCCTTCCTCTGTGGTGGTATTACACTCTGTATACTAATCTTTCAGTGAAAAATACAACAATCCCAACTGTTACGGTCAAAAAGATAATTTTGAAACCATTTAACTCCTGGAGGTATAGACAGTCTGACATATTATCTATCTGAGGTGTATGAACTGCCTTACTAAACTGAAGCTGAAACATCAGCATAGCGATACAAATATCAAGATTTTCAACGAATTTAGAGACTATCAGAGTAAAAGGTAGGACATGAAGTCAAACACCTCAAAGCTATTGCATCCTAAAATGGTTGATTACTGTCATACATAGTGTCTATCAAGAGCCAATAATAAGCCACAAGCATTAATCTCCTTTATAGGCTTATATAAAATATGGCATATTTATAGATTCAGAACAAATTTGGACATTGTCTTACCAAGAAAGTATATCACTTCTCAACGGTCAATGATTTTTAAGTAGTCTCATTAAGAACAGGGGATTTTGGTGCCAAGTCTACCAAAAGGAAATTAAGCATCTCTGGAAAAGTAGGGGCCCTTAATCATCCAGAAGGAGAACTTTGAAATTGCCTCCTAAATTAGCTAAGAATCAATAATACATGAGGCAAAGCAGAGGGGAGAGATTTGATTTTGAATGACCTGCTGAGCAATCCACAAGACAGGGAAGAGGGAAGAAAAGGAAGACAGCTGGTGGGTGTCTCAGCTGGTGGCTCACTGCCGTCCTGCAGCCTGGGGACCGAGGGAGGGCATTTCCTTACAGCATGGATTCATTAGCCACCCACAGCCTATCAGCTGCTTATAAAGAAGACAGGATAAGAAGGACAAGATACTAAATTCGATTTTCAGATAAATGTACTTCTCTTTTTACACTTCCCATTGCAACTTGGTCTACTTTGGATTTTGTAAAGAAATATGTCACTTTAACATGGCTTCAGCTAAGAGTAAGATTTCAAGGCTAGTGGCTAAAATCACACCATTTCTATCTCCATAGCTGTAATGATCCATATATCCAGGTTACTGGAACCCTTTTGCAATGCCCACTCTCTATTTCCCTAGGTATTGAAAGGCAAGCTACACACTTTAGGCAACAGTGATGCAAGAAGTACTTTTGGATGACCTGCATGAGCCATGCAGATGACAGAGTATACAGAAGGGAGAGAGAAGAGTGCTGGAAAATAGTGATGTTTTGGTTTTTCTCTACATTTGCAATTGTCATAGCTTGTTAATAAAAGCATGCAGATTTTAATTAAGCTGAAAGTGATGTAGAATTTCCAGCAAAGCAGCACTGACTCCACAGATCTGGCTGCAGAATTTAACTTGTTCTTACTTCTGAATACATAAGACCTTTATTAAATGCGATGAGAATAAATGTAGTTTGAAGACAGGGAGAGCTGCTTTTATGTTCAGGTTTTTACTTAATTTAAATGTAATTGTACTAGTGGAAATTCTAACATGACTTGTAACTGAAAAACTTTATACACTGTATTAATTTACTCTTCATTAAAATTTTAACAAAAACTTAAGAGACTAAGAAGAAAGGCGACTACAGAAGCCCCTCTGTGAAACTGTTCCGTTTATGCAATGGGATTTCTGATCAGATAAAATGGAAAGCTGGGGAACAGAAACTTTCCACAACCCAGTAGAGCTGCCAGAAGAAATTCCTGGTGAGTGTAATGCTGCTGACCATAGCTTTGATGCAGCTAGCTTTTAGTTTCGTGTTTATCCCCTGAGTCACACTCTATGGCAGCCTTTCACATTACTTCCTTGCCCCAGCCTACGTCTTTATAAAGAAAGAAGCAGTACTTAAGTATATCATCAATAGCAGCGTAACGGTAAGAGGGTCAGCCCCTGGCTTGTTGTGCACCACCTTCTTCCTAGACCAGCACAAGTCTTTCTTTTTCCTCTGAACACCCTTCATTTAATATGATACAAAAAGAAGAAAATAGCTTGTACTGTATCAGAGTTATCAGAAGGAGTGTGTAGGGATGAAACCATAAGCAAAGAGATAAACGGGTTTTTTTCCAAGTGTTTTTAAACACACCAGTGCTGATTACATAATAGCCAGGATATTAGAAGCCAGGGCCTAAACCAGCATTTTTATGTGAGGAATAAAGACAAGAAAAGTATTTTTTCAGAGTTAAACAAGTAATTTAGTGACCTGCAAAAAATTGAAATATTTACAAATAAACATAGATCAAGAGTGTATATTACCCATCTTTGCATTAGAGGCAGCAGCTGAAGCAGCAGTGACAATACTGGGCACAGTCCAGGCTCACAGTTCTTGAGGAGTGGTCCTTCGAAAAGCCCTTGGCACAGGAAAGAACCAGTCAGGCTTGGAGAGTTGAGGTGATTCATCCAGCAAATGGTAACACAAGTGAGATTAGAGCCCAGCTGTGGTGGCACTCAGTTCAAAGCTCTGAGAAGAAGTTCCCTGGCTAGAGTAAACAAATTACTTAATTAGTATCTAAATGCTCCCCAAACAGTGGAGAACTTCAGCTGGTACATGACGTAACCCAGGTCTGGAATATGCTGCCTTCCCTCCACCACTGCTGTCCCTGCTCTGTGGCCAAGGTTCTGAATATCAACTTGTCTTTTATTTTAGGTTTATTTTGATGTTCTGCCAAGAGAGATTCTTGTATCTCTCAACAAGCTGGATCAATGTACATTACAAGTTTTTAAAATGTAGAAAGTGTGATTTACTGGTAGCATATGTCAGGCTATGGTGTATTTCTTTAAACTTTGTTTATTCTAGCTCTACGATACCTGAAAATTAGCAGTGAGCTTTTTTCCCCTCTTTATGCAGATTGAAAGATGGCAAAATTTTAATGACTGTTGAGATGAGCACTTCATTACTGAACCTCAAGCCACTTCACTGAGGACATAGTTTTTATCTGAAATGGCAGCTTGCTGGAGCTGTGCTATGGTACTTGCTTTGAGAGATCTAGCTTACAGACAACTGCTCCTTCCTTTCAGTAGCAGTAACTTTCTCATCTGCCTCAAGCAGTTCTTTGGGATGTCACACATCAAAACACAGCTTTTCTTCGTCCTAATAGGTAGCAAAGAGTTCAGAGTTTTTAGGTTCAGAAGCTGATGTAGTCTTGTTTTGACCTTTCTCAACGTGCAGAATGCCCTCCAGTGCTCTGCACTGGAGTGTGGCAAGCACAGCAGAATCCCCATCAATCTCATGAAGAGAGGCAGTACAGCTGAGCTACACAGCATTTTAAGAGCATGCCCCTATATATTAAAATCTGATGTTGCAGCCCATTTGCTGCAGTGGTAGGTGCCTTGATAGCTGCAGTTAGCTTGCTGAATATTCAGCAGCAGCTCTGTGTTCCTCAGCATTTCCCTGGCAGCATTTAATATCTTTTAATTAAAAGCAAACAGTAGTAAAAATATACCTTAATCAAATGTTATCAACAAAAAATGTTTGATCTTTTTTGCTCAGCGTGAGAAAGCCATTGCCATCCCTATGGCATGAAACATCTTTTCTAGCTATTGTTTTCTCTGGTTAAGAGGTAGATCTTGCCAGAGTGACACATAGCAGTACACTTCCAAGCCTGCATAGCCAACAGCTCCTTCCTTCCCTGGGGTTAGAAACTTCAACTAATGCTGAGTGCTAAATCTATGTAATAGATCAGTGTAATGCTTTGGTTTTATTTATAATGCTGTTCTCCTCCTAGCATTTGACAGAGGTACATATCATTACCATCATCTGGTAGCTGAAGGACTTGAGACAGGGTAAGCTATTGCGATTAGCCCACTTTGACAAGCACAGGGATTTGGAGGAACGGAGCTTTTCTCATACCATCTCAAGCTTCTTGAAGTCAAAATCAAAAGCAAGACAAAACATATGTTATACTTCCAACTCACTGGGAGATTTTTCGGTGGCCTGCCACTTTGAGGTATGTCAAACCTCAGACAGAAGAATAAGAAGTGAGAAGGCAAATGAAGAGTATATGAAGTGAAGCGAAATGTGAATAACAAAGTGTCCATAGATTTACAAATGAGTTAGAAGACCTCTGAGAAAAGTACTTGTATAATCTGTTATAGACAATTTCTGGCATCCAAATTAGGTGTGATGCAGAATTTTTTCACCCCTCATTTATTGCTGGCCTCTTACCCAAAACATGAAGCACACTCCATTCCTTCATCCACCAGGCAACGAGAAATATTCCCCATTTTGGGAAAGACATATTTAATAATATAATGTGGACGTATGTGGAGTTCTAGCTACACAATCAGGCATGCAATCATTTTGCAGTAACACATGGCATTTTTGCCAGGATCAAAGAGGGCTGCAACTCACAAGCAAGATTAGTAGTTCTGGAAGACCCTGAGGTAAGATTTTCCCTGCTTTTCAAAAGTTAGGATCATAAGTTTCCTGTATCACCAGTAGGTGGTAATGAAAGGGCAATCCAAGTTATACATTTAATGTCAAACACTTCAGTAGTAACTACAGAATGCAAAAATACTGTAAAACTCTGACTTGCTGCTTGCCATGCAGTCACATCAATAATTTTGATTTACACACAAGCTGCATAAAGTGAAGACATGCTTCATCTGCTGTGCACTTACCATTCAGACAGAAAAAGTGGGAACATTTCCACAGTTTCTTACTTTTAAGGAATTTCAGCTACAAGCAAAGGAGAGAGAATGTGAATCTCCAAGCTTTCGTGGGACAGCAAACTGATGTCAGCCAGACTCCAGCTGACCAGGCTGCAGTGCTGCTGGGCTGCTCTCATTTGTGTCAAGCAAAGAGCACAGGGACTGAAAATGCTCGTCCAGGACCAGGCAGGAATAAGACCCTGCTGGGTTAACTGAACAGCTGGATGAGTCTTGCAGCAGGGCTCAGATATCACAAGATATTAGACATTACTGCTAATGAGTCAACAAAGCACAATTTGCAGTGTAAAATAGTTGATAGTTACTACTTCAGAGCTGTATATTGTTGCATGAAGAGAAGCTAAAATTACTCTTTATGATAAAGTTAATGATGTACAGTTTGTAAGTTAGTTATAACAGCACCTCAAGCATTTCTATAAAACTTAATTTAATATTCCAACTCATTAAAAATCTTATTATAGAAACCACTTACCAGCTTTATAAATGCATTTTTATATTATTAGGGAAGGATCTTAATAAAGATCAATTTGAATGCAAAATGCACACGTAGAGTAAGTTGCTTATAGTAAAACTAGATAAATGAAATTTGCTGTCAGCAACCCTCCCTACTAGTTTCTTCGTCAGTTACAAACTGTAACTTAAGACTTTTTTTCTAATAGAAAGAGCATGCCAGAGAAACTCAAGCGATCGAGATTATAGTACCAGCATTGTCCATAATCTGAGGACCAAAATATGCCAGAGCAGGCAATGACAAGCATGTGCAGTTGATTATAACAAGTGATCTAACTTGCATCCATAGAAATTTCTATCTCAAGTTGTAACAACTCTTTAACAGTGAAAATGAGATAAAATATTGAATCTTAGGAAAAGGCTGTAGTGTAGCTCTGGTGAAGATGAAAGTTTGATCTACTTAGAATAATACTTGTTATGTTTAGATACTAAACAAGCTAGCGTTTTATTATTTTTATTGAATATCATATTGTGACATTGTATGGTGATATACCAGTGAAATTATTCATAAAAAGAGTGGCCTAAAAGCAAGAACATTCCACCTACATAACTGATTTTTAAATGAGGTGATAGACTAACAGTGATTAATGAATGATTTATTATCAGACTAGAAACCAATAATGGTTTACATCATCTGTATTCTTCACTGACGTTATTTGTAGTTCCTATTCATAGGATGTAAATTTTAGAAGCCGATAAAATTTGAATCTTATGTGACATTTTTATACTTGGGTTTTAAATTTTGTGCACTAAGACATTCAAGTAGGTAACATTTTAAATCTTTATAAATAACAAAATTTGTTGTTTGCAATAACACTTACGTTAATCTGCAGATCCCCGCCTTAATGGATTAGTAGTGTTTGCTATGTACAAAATAAATGCAAAAGGTCAGTTTATTATTCCCAAAAACTACTGTGAAGTCATCAGAGAATTAATTTTGTTATTCTGCTAAAGCTGCATGCAATCACCAAGGTTCATACAGGTGAAGTATTATTAAGTTCTGCTTACTGACACATACCACAATATACAAAATAAGAGCTAAGAAGTACAGGCCACTGAAATTACTCCTACATGCATTCAGATTGTTTTTTAAAACAAGATTTTCAGCTACTTTGACAGCAGCCCTGCAGATGCAGCTAATCATAGCTGCTCCCCGGTTTTTTTTACACTCCTCTCCAGAAGTGCCCCTGTGAGCATAGTGGAGTCAGTGCACACTCCCCATAACCCCCAGATAGCCCCCGTATGGCAGGATCCACAGTGGTAATTTACACTCGGTTGTGAGGAAGACATCTGGGCCAGCATGAGCGAAGAACCTGCTCTATCTTCCATGGCAGCTGTAAGACGTGGGAAGGGGTGGTGAGCCAGGGTTGCAGGCCCTGGGATAGGGCAGGCAGTGATATATATATATAGTTATTAATACACCGTTAGTTGTGAAAATACCATACTAGACAGAAAGACCCGCAGAGGCACTCAGCGCAGTGTGACAGGCACCCTTTCCCTTGGTAAGCTCTGGGCAAAGCCAGACCTGGCTGTGCCAGCTGCACTGGTTTTAAACAAAATTTGGACAGTCAGTATTGTATTTCATCATCCTCTAGTGCATTTACTCGTGACCCTTTCGTTCATCACAGTGATAGGTCTCACATTTACAAGTATGGAGCACTTAAAAAGAATGGGGCTTTTTTTGTTCTTTTCAATATCTGTTCCATTGATGCTGCCCTTGTGGGCTTTCTACTGCTGTACCTCACTCCCAATGCAAATGTCATCATCAGGTAAAAATAAACTTTAAGACTACCTAACAAAGTAGCTTTGTTTGCCTTTAGCAATTTAATATAGCTTCAGCATAAAAGTTTGCCCACATGTGGATGAAAAAGCTTCCGTGTATCTGTGTGCACTCTGAAGCTGACTTTTTTCTCCTCTGGGCCCGTGGGCTGAACTGATTTAAAGGTGCCTGATTGTCTTTTAAGTACAAAGCCACAAAGTTCAACTGGTGTCTTCTGATTAAATCTTAGCTCAAAAGTCAGAAAGCTGAAGTGGCAGCACTGAGCTCTACAACCAAAATTGCCTTTAGCAATTCTTTTGTATGGAGACTGTTGACACAGGGTTCAAGATAGTAAAAAAATGTAGTTATAATGTAATTATGACCACGCTCCTCCAATTTTGTAAATGCCTGATAGTTAAGCAAAATAATAAATATGCATTCATTACCAGGACTTACTCATGTATGCCAAAAGCAGATTGAAATGTTGGGTTTTCTTCAAGTTGCAGATGTTAGGTTATCTCAGGAAAACGAGCAGGTTCTGAGGCAGAATGCTGAACTTTGCGGCTCTATCTGCTGTACTATCAAATAGGCTGTCGTGATCCCAGTTCTTACTGTGACATGCCAACAAAACTAGCTTTATATCACTTCTAAGAGTTCCATAGCAGGATGTTATTCACTGCTAATGTATTTTGGTTCATATAAATACAGAAAGAATCTCTGACAGATCATAGTGTATCACCCTATTATTTTTAGTCCATGTACATAATTTACCTTATTCATTGCTACTGGGGCACCACAACTGATTCAGGGCTGTGATAGAGGCTCAAATCAAGTTAGAAAAAGAGCATTAGCATTACAATCTGTACAAAGTATGAACCAGAAAACTCAGATTCAATTTAGGGAATGAGAGTAGGCTGGAGATGCTTCACCTGCTCCTAATAATGTCATGAGTGCTACGCAACCAGATACGTTAGATAAGGATTTCCTGGTTTAATGGTGAGCATAAATATGGAGGAAGAGTGCTCTGATGATGCAAAATTACACATCTCTGTTGAAATAATGGAGCTAGAATGATCTAGCAGAGTGTCTGGAGACAGTTTAAAGATACTATTTTCATGAAACTTGGCAGGACCATTCAAATCAGTTAAATGAGAAAGAGCTGGCAAATAATCAGAAACATTCATCTGTCAAAATTCAAAGCTTCCATTTCTGGGGTTTCTGAAAAGCAAAGGGTGGCCAGATGGGTTCTGTTTGCTTCTCCGTTAATTCTACCAGTTAAATGGCCAACCAGTGGACTTAAAGTTACTGCATCTTGACAGGACAGTTAATCTTTTCTTCTTTCAGGACACTGATATATTAAATATTTGGGATCAGGTTTTATTTACTGCTCTCACTTTCTAATCCAATCAAATGAGTCTTTCCAGCTGCACTTAAAGCAAAGTAAGTCTTCTTTTCTAAACCATTTGCAAACAATTCCTCAGCATTCATTGTCCAATCTAAAATAGGAGGTATTTTATGTGAACACAAGAAGATCACTGTCAACAGAAAAGTCAGATGTTACATCACAAAATACTTTCAAGCATACTGCAACAGACAAGTGTATGTGAACATTACATTTTTTGAAACAGAAATCCTAGCATAAAATTCTACCATCCAGTCTATGCAGTGTATTCCCAGTCTGTGGTTGAAATAATGCACTAGGGAAGCTGAAATACACAATTAATAATTACCACACATTTCTCCTCCTCAAAATCATATTCTTTCCCATGTAATCAGATCTATTTCCTGATAAAGCTACTGTTCTGCTTGAGAAAATAAGATGCAAAGTGTCATAAACAGTAATGAATAACTTAAAGTCTTGCTTTGCATCTCCGTAATGCTCTGGCTTGAAGGATCTCAGATCATGCTTCATAAACTTTAATTGAGCTGCCTATATCCCTATGACATAGGAAAAGATTACTGTTTTATAGCTAAATGATAGCAAGAGACATACAAAGGCAAATCCTGCCCTCAAGCAAATACTCACAGAGTCTCCTCATTGCCTTACCAGTACAGTACTACACTGCAATCAGCAATCTGAATTTATTTTATAGGTGAGAAAGAAGAGGAAGATGCTCTAGCTTTCAATATTAAGGAGCTGGGCTCTTCTAGGAGGCACCCAGGGGAAGAAAACAGGAGCCTGGTAAAGCAGGAGGCAGATGTTCTGCAGCTGCGTCTTCCCCTACACTGCCAGCGGGCAGCACACCCACACAGTTGTGACACCTGCCTCAGCACCTCTGCAGTCTGAAGGCTGGGATTTTCCCCCCTGTTTCTCCATGTGCATTGCCAGACAGCACACTAGCAGCTACAAAAACACCTCTGCTCTTAAGTAACTTGAATTCCTATTTCCATATTTTTAACATTCTCCCCAACACAAGTGACATGAGGAATATACATGGAAGCCAATTACTCTGTCTTGAATTAAGATTTCTGGGGTAAGCCAAAGATTACAGCTTTTCTTTTACATAGATTCACATTTCACATGTCTTAAGTAGTTTCAGAAACTATACCGTAAGCACAGGCAAACAACAAGGTCATGTTTTTCCAATTTTCTAGGTTAACTCATTACTTACATTGTTCTTACTGTACTTGTTCTTATTGTTCTGCTTTGTGGCACCTCCTGGTGACCTACAGACGCCCATCCCAGAGCCCTCTGTCATTCTGCATGTGCAAAAGTGCTGTAGACACCTTATGTGAAATACAGCCACTGCAAATGGAGAAGTCATTTACCAGGGGCGGGGGGAGAGAAAGTAGGTATCACAATTAGCTGCTGACAGAGACTTTTCAAATGCACATGAAGTAGAAATACACTGTAGATCAACTTTGATAACTGGTCTTAGCACTGTTCTCTCAGCAGTCACCCTTCTCTCTGCTGTCCAAGACATTGTAATCAGCTAAGTCCTAGTTCCACTCCACGAATACTACTGTCATTGCTGGAAGGACAGGACAAGAGTATATGCGAAATAGCATGCCTGAGTCATCATTTATTATTCAAATTTCAGTACCACATAAGCTGAGCCAGGCAACATACAAACAAAAGAAAGATCTTGCACCACAGGATGGCATTAAGTGGCCATAAGAAACAAGTAACAGCTTCACTGAGACAAAAGCGTTGTTCTATTTAAGTCAAAGCGTAAGTCTCAAACAGGTATAATCAAGAGTACAAGACAAGTGTGACAAACAGCAGGACACAAAGCATTTTACTAGGGGAAAGGGCATGATTTGATTAGTAGTAATTTTCAAGACATATAACTGTCAGTGGTTTCAGCTGCCTCTCACGGAAAGGCATTTAAAAACATTTTTACTAAATTAACATTGGTTGTGTTTCCTAGTGAATGCTATATTTTGTATTTCTGTTTCTAACTGCGAAGGGCAACATCCTTGATTCTCCAGCAAGTGCTTTTCTTTCCTTTTGGTTAAGCTATGGAGAAACAAAAGGTCCTGACCTCACCAGCAGAAATCGCCTGCCTTTCCTGTTCTGCTCACAAAAAAATTACCTCCTCTTCAGGCATTTGCTCCTTAACAGAGAAATGACTAATGCAATCACATTATTTTGAGCTTCTCCTTAGAGATGGCTGCTCCTCAATCTCCTTGCTGTTTTTTACCCTGCCAAGCCATCTGTGGTAGTGTGTCCCTGTGGTAGCAGTGAGCTTATAGGTTGCTCCTTGCTTTCCCACAGTATCAGCACCTCTTACCAGGTCAAGTATTTAGCCTATAGTGTACCAGCTATATGTAGCTCTCTGGAGATGCTACATCAGGGATGAACAGACTACATTTTAACAGAAAAGCTGTCAAAAAAGTGTCTATCTTGCGGTTTCAGCCCTTGCCCTACAGCCTACTTGAGCTGCCCAGCTGCATAAATTCACTGGAGCCCATCTGTCCAAGACCAACAGATCCAGGGTTGGTTGGTGTTGCATCTAAGTCAGGACTGAATTGGCCCCACTCCTCCTCCATTACAAAGAGGCGCAGGAGTTCTCTGCCTCAAGGAATGATGCAGGGCTTGGTTCCATCTCTATGGGACCTGCCTCCTCCTGCACAACCAATACCTGCCCAGAGCTACCAGTGCACGGAGCAGCAGCTGGCTCCCCAACTTGCTAGGCCATCTGTGAGAGTCACCCTGGTGTCAGCTAAAAGACCAAACCCTCTCTGTTTACAGTGTTGCTTTTGATGGCATTAATTGCTAGTCTAGAACTGTTTTGAATTGTCTCTCTCTGGACTTTGGGACTGTTTCCACAATGGAAACATCAGCAATGCACTTATTTCTGTGCAGTGCAGCTATACTCAGTAGCATCCCCGAACTGCGGTGTAACAACCATAGCCCAGCCTTCCCCCAACAGAAGGGATTCAGAAAAGGCTCCTGAACAAGCATAAACTTACTGTATCTCACTATTCCTGAGGAAGAACAGCATTTGAAATTGGCTGTTCAGTTTTTATTCTGCCATTACTGGAGATCAGTACCTCTTCAAAGGAAAGATTTCCATGAATGAGCAGAATAATATTTTAACTCCAAATAAATTACTTGGAATTCCAATTAGTCCTGAATTCCATGGAGTTCCCCAAGGTCACATGCTGTCAGGCTGGAGTAATATCTCTGACTGAATCTGAATGAAAAAGCAGAAGGCAGGGCACCAGGTTAGGTATGGTCCCCAGGTCACTCCTGTTTGTTATGGCCGAAGGCTTCACAACCTCAGGAAGCAGGTGTTGTTGCTGCTGATCTCATTTTTTTGGTATGTGCATGATAAGCAGCAAAGCAGATGAACTCCTAATAAACAAAGATACTTTTTAATGCAAATGCCTCCAGTAACTTAGAATAAAGATAAGGAAAGAGGGAAAATAAAGGTTAAACAAGTAGAATTCTTCTGACACAAAGAAACATTTAGCAAGACTTTCCATAAGGCAGCTGCAGCTCTGTGAAGTCAGCAGAATTGTAAAATGACAACCTCCAGTGTTTATTGTTTATAATTAGTGATTTATCTCTCCACTTCAACTTCAGTGGCCATATTACTATAGAGGAACCCAGCACAATTATCTTCATTTATGGATATTTGGAAATCTATCTTCTCCTAGGGTTTGTAATTCAAAACGATTTTGTGTGTTTATATGTGTATTTAAAGGTGGTAATATTGTGGGTAGGATATATAAAACTTAAAAACAAGAGCCCTTCCCTGAAGTGTAACCAAATTTTATACAAAGTTTCTTGTTCCTTATGTTTTTAAATATAGATTACATAGATTCTCAGTGATGTGAAATGCAGAACTGAGCATGCAACCTTCAATGGACATACCAAGTAGGAGGCCAGGTTAGTCTGGCAATTGCAGACAGCACACCAAGAAACATCTGCACACCACTGTACCTGTTTTGTAGAGAGAAAGAGCTCAGAAAGTTTTGACCTCTCTAGCCTTTTACCTTAGGAAACCATACCATGCTGAGAAAAGTAACTTCATAGCTACAAATAAAGTTAAAAAGCTTTTCCTTTGAAGTATTAAAACAGATTGAGGGGCTTTTTTTTGTTGTTGTCACCTTTTTTAGCCACAAAGAAGGTCTGGTTCTGCTCACTAGGAAATCCTTTCTGGTTTGATGACAAGGTGGGCTGGGACTAGGCAGCTGTGCTGGCTGGATGTCCCCCATACAGGCAGTGGGAATTGCTCCCATGACCTGTGCTGAGCCTCTGCAGCTGATGTTGAACACCACGGTTGTGCTCCTTTTCAGCAGCGATTCCTATACTCAGAAAACATCTAGGATGGTGTGTGGTGAAAGGCCATGATCTTGTGACAGACAGTTCATTATTGCAGTGGCTAATTACCCTTTGCTGATTCCAGGACAGTGAGATTAGCATCAATGAGTCTGGGAAACTCTACTGGGAACAAAAAAGGGACACAAAAGACAAACAATGAAAATTAAATCCCTTGGTTACACAGAGCCGTGAGACACTCTTTCTGAGCAGACTGAAGTCCTCTGCCTCCTGCTGCAGGCAGAGATTGGGAGGAAAGATATCGATAAATAAGATCTCCTTGGTCACTGGATACTGTACACTGTCAAATCCTTGAACGGCCACTGTCAGTCCACACTGAGCTGAACATGCTGTATTCTGACGACAGGGGTGACTTGGGGACAGCCCAGCAACTTCGCTTGAGACAGACCTTCACTGGAGCAGTACTGAAATAACCAACCTGGTGCCTGGTGATTAGCATATCACAGTCAACAATGTCTCTCAGGGTCCTGTAGCTAGAAGAATTTGTTCATATAGGCTTAAAGATAATTATATGCCTACAATTCAGGTCTTAAGACAGAAAAATGGGGTGACATTTTTAGAAGTGCTCAGCAGTGGTAAACTTTACTTGTATTGAGGTCAATGGGATTTCTTTCTACGTCTTCTGTGGAAACTGAATTAGGTCAGTGCCAAAGTTCTTTTGTAAGTCAGACCTGTGTGGTAAGCAAGCAGGTACAGTGCGTTCCTTGCCTTTCATGACAGCTTAGGGACATCTCCTGTGATGCAGTGCAGCACAAAAGCCCTTGATGACAAAGACGTTATTTATGTCGAAAAACCTAAGGTAATTGTGCATATGGGTGCAAAAAAGCCCCAACATTTGAAATGTTCTTAATAGATTACAAAAGTACATATTTGAAATTTTAAGAAAATGTGGAATGTAGCTATTTCAGTCTCCTTTTTAGAAATTCCCTACCCGATTAAGAAAAAAGTACATCTGTGCTAAGAACAAGAATGAAGCAGCCATCTTTCAGGAGAGCAGACCATTTGCAGTGGAGAATTACTAACCACTAAAAAGTCAGATTCAATATAGACCAGTTCCCAAATTCTTACCCCTAGCAATAATGTCCCAGTAATGCTACACCAGAATAATGGATAGGAAATGAGAAAAATCCTCAAGAAAAAAAAAAAAAGGATGATTTATGAAAAGATTAGACACACAAGTGTGTGTTGAATATGCATGCACAATTGCATGCTTAATTTGCACACCCAATTATTGCCATTGTGCATAAAATTGAATAATTACCCATGAAAATAACTGATTATGGTTATTTACTTCCATAATTACTTGATTTGCACATACAATCATGGTAATTAGGCACACAAATTAGTCATCGCACAATTGCATGCCTAACCTTATTAAAAATCAGAATCAATGCATTTATTTTAAATTACAATTGTCCAATTCTGTTGTACTATGATTTTTGTCATAGCTGGGTTTGGAACTGATGTGCATGGTGGGGAACAGCTTCCCAGTGTGCATCTGTCGTGGTGCCACCCTTCAAGCATCAGCAGAGCCCACAGAACACCCCCACAGCACAACACTTGGCTCATACACAAATGACAATGGAAGTGCTGTAAAAAAGGAAAAAAGAAAATAAAAAAAATCAGTCAAATGTGACAAGTCTCGGAACAGCATACCATTTTCTAATAGTTACTTCCAATGCAGGAAGGAGGTAAATGAAAAAAAAAAAAGTCTTAAGCATTTGTGGGAAGGAAATGGAAAGTAATATAGAGGAAACAATAATGATGCTGTTCAACATTAAAGCTTTGAAACATTTTAAATACTGGAATCAGATAGCATAATGTTTCTAAAAATCCAGAAAAACTATTACTTTCATTTTATAGGTAAAGCCTGTTAAGAATGGAGATGTTAAATGCCCAAAACTTACATCAGTTCTTTGCTGCACTTTCAGAAATAAAATCCAATTTCAGCTCTGAGATTTGTGATTTCACTTATTAGTCTAAATGTCTTCACCTTGTAGATGTCCTGTCTCCAGGTGCAGTAGGTGAGGATACCTTTATTAACTTTCCTATAAATCACATTTTGCTAGGAAACATAAAAAAGGCCTGGGGAATTAGTCAATGAAATAGTGCTGCTTCTCTATCACTTAATAAATGCCTGGGTCCTGTGATTGGAACCTGGTATGCTCTCTAATTAAAAAGAACAAATACCAGAAAAATACTGGCAACTTGAAATATTGAGTTGTTTCATGTTTATTATTGGAGCCTTCTTGAGTACAATTTTCTAATAATTCGACCAGATGGACAAGAAAAAAAAAATTAGCATGACAGTTTAAACTGAGTCTATTACTATATAGAAAGGATCATGCATGACAGATCTGTGAATTTCCCTACATAAATCACTAAAAAGCCCTATTGCGTCTGCACGTATAATCTATATTTTTTCCCCTAGCACTTTTCAGTTAAAAATGGAAGAAATATAGGGGTTAAAACATTTTGTTCTGAATGTATTTTTTTTTTGTTGGTTTTAATTGTGTGCCTTAATTTAGTTCTTGCTTAATGCACTTTAGAATGAATTGTATTTCTTGTAATTGCTTTATTATTACTTGACATTAGACCTTCTGTTAAGCAATCAAAATGGTATGGCAGGATGAAAAGAAGCAAAGATGATGGAGATAGAGTGAAGATGAGTTTGCGTCTTTAAAGCAATCACATAGTCCTCGACTGCCAGAAATGTTACAGAATTAACATTACACTTTCTCTAGATTACATGCTAACAAAGAAAAGGAGAAAGAAAGAAATCCCCGAGCAAGCAGCTATTTGGTTTCTGTTACCTTGCAACAAAGTTTTGCTTTGAGTAATTGCAGGTGGGATCTGTTGTCAGCCTGACTCTTCTCCGCAGCTTTGCAATTAAACCCACTTCGTTTGGGGAAACACGGCCCTGGGCTGGGAGAGGCCCATGGTAATGCAAAAGCCACCTGCTTCTATGTGCGTGTGTTTGAAATGCTCTCAGAAATCGATGGTAAAAATGCCTTAACAAAACTGGTTAATGCCATGATACAAGAGGTTTCTCCAAATCCCTTAAAATATTAGGTGTCAAAACATGCCAGAAAAATATAGTACCTTTGCAACACAGGCCCATTAGTATTTTATAGGCAGTAAGAACCTTAAGTCTCCCCTATCTTAAATCCCAGGGAAAGCCATTTAATAGAAATAACTCAGGACTTCCAAAGTAAATGTTAACACCTCTTGCTCGTTTAATTCTTTCACAAGGCTATTTTTATAAATCACAAGTAAATTATGGTTTATAATGTAATTGCAGCCAGTCTGAAGTTAAGACACGAAAGACAAACCCAACCCCAGGAGGTGTTTTAACTTTAAACCATTCATTCTACAGCGTGTGGTCCTGCTGTAGCCTGACAGCATACTGATTTAATGTGGTGATCAAGTGCTAGTCTGATGCAGAAAAAAAAAATAAATATTTATTTACATGCATAAGACTACTTAAAAAAAAAGTGCATTCCATGCCGCTAAGGGGGTATTTGTTTAGCTGATGTAATATTTTCCATAATGATTTCTGATTACTGAAATGCATAGTACAAATGATAATCAGTGCCCCTTTCAAAGCAAATGCTGCTGCTGAGTACCTCCTAGGAGTTTAATCACAGTGTGCAATTCACACCGTAATGTGTTGTAATTGCCCCCTACAACGCTGGTCCTGTTTCATTTTAATATCACTGGACTAACTACTAAAACTCAACATGAGTTCCTTGAATGCTGCATTCTTCATTGAGAATTTTACATACATAATTAATCTCAAATAAGGGTACCATAAAAAAGGTGAGGATTTTTTAAGAAATGCCTTGGGTTTTAATAGCTTTAAAATCATTAGTGGTACTTTGAAAAGTTCACCCTGTTGGACACTGTACTCTGAGATTCAGTCTGATTGCCATTTCCTTAAGATAATTTTATCTATTCTTTTGGCAAGTAAAAGGTACATACTGATGCAGTACAAGGCTTTCTGTTTTGTTGTTTTCTAACATCAGGCAGTTTATCCTCATTTTCATGCACCTACAAACAGCATTCACACTGAGATGAGATGATAACTCTTCTGTTACTTTTTAAAAGAGCTGTTGAAAGTACCCAGGGATATATGCTCCAGAAGAACATAATGCTGCACAGTATTTTGAGGCAAAGATCTGAAAGAGCAACTGGAGATGGAGCACGCAACTTACCTGCTGTCAAAGTCTACACAATCCACCTCTAATTTTTATAGCAAATAGTGTTATTTGCATGGTTCCCAGATAATGAAATTACTCATTATGAATACCCTTTTTGGTTACTTGTGACTTATTTGTGAGCCAGTTTTGGCTTTTGCTCATCACTGCATGTGCTATTCAGAATATTTGAGCATTCCCCAATGGATCCCATTGTCCAAAGTACCTAATTATCTGCCTGCTTTGCCTGACCATGACACGGGACATTTTAGGAGTGACCCAGCCCTGCTGCATCCAGGGGAGCCCCACTATGTTGTAGTCCATGGAAAGACCCTCCCAGGAGCCATCTCCTCCCAGGTCTGCTGTAGGTAGGTGCCACTGGAGGTTAATGAGAGCACTAGGTGGAGGATAGGTCAAAACCAACTTAACCTTTCTGGCTGTTTGCAACTGGTGTTTTCACTTTTCCTTCACTGGGTAAATGAAGGTTTTAACCTGAGAAGAAGCAAATGACAGAGCAGTCTCATCAAGACGGGTCAGCAGAGCACGAAACACTGCCTATTTAACTGGCTTCGTGACTAAAACTCAGCGTAAGGCATCACATCAGTTTTCCATCGGCTGCCAGTTCAGCTCAGGAGGACAAAAGCACTGTGAGGCACAGGTCACCAGCACTGGAAACGCCTCTTGCCCTGCTGACACCAGGCTTGCTACAAGTGATACGATCACTTTAATTACACTGATTGCATCAATCAGAGCTGCTAGAGAAATTACTAAGGGGAGCTGTGGCTTGGGACCGAAATATTTTTTAATAAAACTGATGAACTGTTCGCTTACTTTATGTCTGTCCCTGACCTCTAGAAGGGAATTACCCACACACTGCCGTCTTTCACAGCGGATACAGAGCCGGGAGCTCCCATCTCCTCATTAGTGGCAGCTCCTGTTGATCCCCTAACGAAGGCTTGCTCAAGAGCCCTGCCAGCCCCCAGCTGCTTACTGCTGCCAAGTGTTCCACACCGGGCAAGAATCTGGAGTGTTTCCAGCCTCTCTTGGCTTCTGTAATCAGGATGTTATCCCATTTTCTTGAATGTGGGGCACAACAGTAGCCTAGCACATGCAGAGAGGAAAGGCACACCCCCCCGCCCCACCAACTTTCAGTAGCTAATGTTAATAATGTGTGGCTGGCTGGTGACATCTTGTTTGTCTGCAGTGCCTAGAGTGGTGGCTAGAAGGACAGCACATGAAGCACAGATGTTATTTTTTGCTGGCCTACTACCTCCATCGTTTCCTAAAACCTAAAACGCACACCATCAGGCATTTCTTCAAGTCTTCATTGTTAAGCTTCTAAGAGGCAAAATCACCAGATGGTGGTGACTGATGGTACACAAAAGCATGCTGACCCCAAAGTTGGCCTGGGACATGTGACATGAGTCCTTGCTACTTGCCCTGCCCCTCAGGTGACATTTTTCTTCTATCGGCTTATGTCTGCTCCCTTCTCTTGCTGTCCCTTTTATCCGCGTCTCCTTTATATCATTGCCCTGTGACACTGAGCAACCAGAAGGGGCTGTTAGAAGCCATCAACTCAACAGTCCAACACTAACACATCTTTCCTGAGCCTCAGACTAGTGCTAAAATTGTGTGCGGTGTCTGGCCCTTTTTCTTTCTTTCTTCCGCCCTACAAGATTCATACCAGAGACAGCAAATTCCTTCTAATACTCTTCCATTTCTTCCCTATCTTCATTCTGGATTTTTGTTACATAAATAGATTAATAAAAAAAATCCAAAAAAACCCCTTGTACAACCAAACCTCCTGCTCCAAATCATTTCCATCAGTTAACACTATCTTGAGAAGCATTTGCTAATGTCAAACCCAACTGAAAATATTCTATGCAGCTTAATGAATAGAAAACAAGATACAAATTTATTTTAAAAGTTAAAAAATAATCTGATACATAAAATACTGTGTACTTTTTCTAACCTTTAATAGGACATGAAAATAATAGCATTTATCAAAACAGAGATGCAGCACTGATAAAGCACAGAACTGCCCTTGACCGTATTGTGTTGCACCATTAATTGTTATCAGGGTTTTTTCCTGGGCTGAATCCCAGCCCTTCATTGTACCAGCATGTCACACTCTGCCTTGGTGTAAAATGCAGAGTTTAGACTTTTATTTCTTTCATAGAAGCTGCTTCGATATTTCAGATGTGCTCTGGGTGGAAGGGGTCTGAGAGGGGCTGAGCAGCACACCATACACTTGTAAGGCAAGTCCACAAAGAGCATGTTCACAAAAACCTTTCATTCCTGAAGCCTCTAATAATCTGGAACCACAGAAACACAACAGTTTTCTACTTTTAAGAAAGCATTAATTCAATATGTAACTTTGCAAATTTCAGACCCAAGGACTATTTCAAGCTTCATAACATATCTTCCAAAGCTATTATAACCATTGTCAGGGAGCATTCATGTTTTCAGAAGTAATTAAGGCAGAGATTCTTGGGTATATCTTGCCAAGGCCCTCTGAAGATTATTCCCTGAGCTGCACTGTTTGGGGGGGGAACAGGGGAGAGAGAAAAAAAAAAAAAAAAAAATCAGTTTGACTTGTAATTACTCAAAAGCAGTGCAGAATACAGCTACAGTAAATTCCTTCACAGTTGAACTCGACCGTTTAACACATGAAAACTCTAATTGACAATCCTGTTCCAAAGTGTAAATTTGTTAGGGAAGGATATGCAACAAGTTTTTGGGGCTTTGTTTCTTTTTCTCCTTGTACATCATGGTGAGTGCTGTTGTGATTTGGATCTATTACTTCTGAATATTGCATGAAGCTGACAAGCACTTGTCATTTAAAGACCACATGGAGGCATTTAGTTTTCCATTTAGACATAATAACACATTATGCAAATAAGCTTGCCAAGGAAAGCTGGAGGCTTACATGAAATAAACTGTCAAACACCAGTAGCTAATAAATGAACATTTCTTTATAGATTGTCTTAATTTGGGCAACTGGAAAATAAGCGTGGCTGAGCGGACAGACAATCTTTCAATATGATATTCTGTGGATTGTGCAGAGTAGAAATCTTCCCAGAAAATAAACGTTGCTTGCCTTGATAAGTTAAACAAACACGAAGAACTGTAAACAACCCTGTAAAATATTTACACTATATTGCACAAAACAGGAAAGGCTTTGCAACCAGCTCCCCGCATCGCGGATGACAACGGGAGCTTTGCCATGCCCGGGGCGGCCGCAGGGTGCCTCCCGCCAGCGCTCACCCCACGGCTGCCTGGCACTTCCCCGGGCCACTGGCACCACCCGACAGCCTCCTCCTGCTTTGGCCCCGCGGCGCTGCCCGCGGCTGGCACGCCACCTTCCAACCAGGCACGGCTTCCCCACAGCTTTTCTCCGTGCCGCACACAGAAGTCGGTGCTCGCAAAGCTAACTCGGTAATGCGGGAGCATAATCGGGTATTTAAAATAAACAAAAGTGAAGCACAGCCAGCTCGGATCAGTAATGGTTGCTGGGTAAGTAGATGGCTCAGAGAGGCTTACATGCACAGTCATCGAAATTCAACACAGACAGACCTCTTAAAACAACTTGCATCAACAAACAGACCACTGTGGTGGCAAAACCAAATTAATACCTAAAAACTAGAGGTTGCCAGGGTCAAATGAAGGGTTTTGTTCAACTAAAATGGTTCTTCTTAGCCTAACAACTTAATATTAGAATTTTTGTATGTCTTTTTTGTGGTGGGAGAAGAGCTCTAGCATCAAGCTCTTCTGGGCCATGTTGAAATATTACAGTCATTCAAGGAGGAAAAGCAGTCTCAGAATGCCAGAGCCTGCTGGGGAAGGATGTGCCAGGAGGAAAGAGTCACCTGCTCTGTCGACTCTTGAAGCAGGATGTGCTAAGAGAAGGTCTTAAAAGGGAGCGTTAAAAAACAAACCAACCAACTAACCCACCACCAAACATAGCAAAATACATCAGTGACCATGCTCTGCTTCTGCAGATTAAAAGTTAAATGGAGGATATTGATTTACCAATTCACTCTGTGTAAAAATAGCCTAATTGCTCTACATCTTGAATATGACTTTGAAGGGAAACTCAAGCCAATGTGCAATTCCAGTGGTTAATTTAGTATGTCACTCCTTGTATCTATTTTTTAATAACAGGAGTAACATACAGCTGTTTCAAAATTGGCACTTTTTCATCCTTTAGGAAACTACACCCTAAAGTAATATTCTGTCAGAAATCCACTCTTAATTGGGCTAATCAAGTAGTATTTCCACTTTAGGAAGGAAGGATTATAGTCTCATTTACTGAGAAGTTCATATGACAGTTGCAGACATTTATATTTGAGTAGCTGGTTTGGGATCTGTCCAAATCTTTCTTTTTTTGCTTCTTTTTAATTAATATTTCAGGCACACGGGGTAGCTTCTTTTTTTGAAACGGAATTGAAGGATTTGATTTGCACTGGGCATTTTGCCACTGGGGGGGGGGAGAGGTGGAGTGGCAGAAAAAGGGAATAGTCAAAAACTTAAGAAGGAATTCATGGAGTTTTACTTTGTAACTAACCCAAAGTTTTCCACGTATAAGGGAAACTTTATCTAATTAAACCACACAATCCCTCTGCCATACAGTATGACTAAGGGGACAACTGACTCACTAGTATTTTAAGACAAAGTAAAATTAGGAAGCTGGTGCTTTGCACGATCAGAGTGACCCTCCCTAAATGAACAAAAGAAAGTCTATTCAGAGTAGTATGAAACTGAAAATCTACATGCAATTCAGTAGCCTTTGCTAAAACTTCCCAGCAACTTTAAACCTCCCTGTTTTTCACCAGCCTGCGCAAACCTCGCTGTACTTTCACTCACCACAGAGCTGTAAGATTGAAATTTGGGTTTTAATAAAGCCTGTCAACCGCTTATGGATGGAATGAGTGCAAAGCAGCATTCTGGTTTTATTCAGAACCTATCTCTGCAGTGTGAGAATGAGGAAGCACCTGGTGGAACATGAAGAAGATTCATTTACAAGAGGTGAAAAAAGTATTTCCTTATGCAGTGAGCAGCAAGCTTCTGGAAGCTGCTGCCACAGGAGCCTGGTGAAGGACTATGCCAGTGGATACAAGAAGAGTTCCAACACATTCATGGACAAAAAGCTATCTCAGAACCTAGATAGAAGATCATAGCTCACGGAGAATACACATAACCAAAAATATAACCAAACTGCCAATATAACCAAAGTGATGAGTTTTCCAGCCTCCTCCTTTGAATTCCAAGGTTTACTATATCAAGGTGTTGTTTACACATCTATATCCATGGCTTGGAGCCCCAGCATGCAGGATTGGCAGCAGTGTCTGGATCACAAAGTAAAAAAATGTTGAAAACATACAAACTCAAGAGAAGTGCAGAGTACTGATGGGGTTAGGAGTGAAAACAAAACCTAAACACAAAGTAAACCCACTTTCCTAGTATGCATTCCCTTGCCCATTTTATTCATGTGACAGCTGATTTCAGACAACTACCAGCAGCTCCACTAACACTAATCCTTTGTATTGTGTAAATACTGCAGCATTGCCACAGGCTTATGTGCAGAACAGTGCTAATGTTATCAACTCTGATCAATTAACAGGTCCTAATAGCGGGCATGTTTTGGTAGAGTCTTAGCACTACTGAACAAAACTGCTTTTCAATTTGGGATTTAGCTGATGCAATGTGACAAAAACCAGAACCACTGACTCTCATATAGGGATCAGACAAGGGCATCAGGATAGAATACTATTAGATTATTATTTCTTTGCTCTCCTCTTGACACAGTCAATCTTTCTTGCAGGGTTTACATTAATAAATAATTACCTATGGCAAGAGACAGAGCTGCATAAAAAAAGCCACAGAAATGCTCCCATACAGCAGGCAGCCTTTTAAAAAACAAAGATGGAATTGAAAAGTTTGACTAATCCAAGCCTTGTCATCTACAACGCTGTTGAAATAACCCCCTAAAGCACTGTTGAAAGGCACAAGAGCAGCGCATCAAGCAAGAATCGGTCGACTTCTAGATGATACTCTCTCGACTATGAGGGCATCTCTTTGTAGCAAAGATTAAAAGGAGAGTGCCTTTTCCTGAATGCTGTTGACTTATACAACTACCATTCAGCAATCTGACTTTCTTTTTGTGGTTGAGAATGTATTATTAATGTGCAGTCCTTTAAAGAACATGCTAAATTCCTCCTGCATTTAGCACTTACAAAACATACAGAGAAAAAAAAAAACAAAAAACAACCAAACCCGCCAGTGGTTTTCACAGTCTAAACAATAACAAAGTGCCTCCAGGATTCATTTTAATGAGAAACGCCAGCATTGCACTGCGGAAGTCTTGATATGGGCAATGCATACGAGCAGATTAATTATCATTTAGGAGGCAGGAACTATGTGGATTTTATAACACTGCTTGTAGAAAATAAATATTCTGTTAATCACTGCATTTCCTCAAAGGTACCATTAACCTATAAATATATGTGTGACATACATGTAGAAAGAACAGGGAGGGAGTGAAAGAGCCCTTCCTCTCTCCAAAACTACAAGCTGGGGGATTTTCTTCCTTTATAGCTAGCAGTGGCTTTTTGATTTCTATTTTGGGTTTGTTTTTTGTTGTTTGGGGTTTTTTTTTGTTTGTTTTTGCAGATTAATATAAGATTTTCTGAGCTTCACAGAGACTTCAGCAGGCGTGCAGCATGACACCCACTAGTCTTGCATACATCTGCTGGACAGATTTATCACCATTGGCATGCCATGTAAACGATGGCTTCAATCCCTGCCGGAACAGTCATTGACTTTCATGAAGGTTTTATGGATCACCGGGTCCAGGGGCGTCTCCCGATATCTTTTCTGGACTTCTGGATGACATTTGCAAGGCAAAGCCCTCTCACTGCCCTCATGCAGAAATTCTCTGCTGGAGAAGGCACTTCCCTGCCTCCAGCAAATCCAGCCAGCAGCTGACTCTCCGATAGCTGCAGCCTTCAAAATGGGAGGCAATAAGAGATGGGAATTTTAACAATGCAGTGACTTGATTCATAACCTCGCTGAGCATATTTGATAACTACAGTCTAATTTTTGGTTGTAATTCAGAGGAGGACTGCATTGTTTTACAAGATAAATGTATTAATCCCTATTCTTCTGTGGTGGGTATCTAGGAGATTAACTACATTGCTGAATGTGTGAATTTGTCTGTGACCAAAGCCTGACATGAATACAAACTATATGAATGATTTCTAAGACTCTTTTGTTAGAGAATAATCTCCAGACAGATGTCCACAATATCTGAACTGTCAGTCCCACACTGTATCATTTATTTGGAATTTGTACCCCAAATAAAACTGACTTTACTACAACTTGTTTAATTTCTAATTTCTGCATATTTTAGCCATTTTTACTTTCTAGCCTTCCCCAATTTACAGGGCTTGCAGAGCTCAGGCTCACAGTCAGGAGCTTCAGAAACCACACACTTATGATGAAATTGGTTTGGTAGAGTCCTTTGAATGAGACTGTTCCTTTGAATAAGACAGTTTCTTTAAAGTAATACTTTGATAGCATTCTCCAGGAAAGTAGCTCATGTCAAGTGGAAGCATTTTCCATGTACCAGTCACAAGAGAGCAGAAACGTGCTTCTTTCTCCTACTATTTCAAATCCTGCCAACACTACTGATCTTACTCTCCCACCAAAACCTTTATCCTGGCCCCAGGCAGTGACAGTCTTGCTCTTGCATGATCCAGCTGTGCACAGCTGGTAGGGAGAGCAGGGCTGCTCAGTTCTGGCCAAGCCAAAGACCTGATGCCCAGGACTTTGGCCTGGGCACTGCAAGGTCCTGAGTGCGTGGGGACATGCATGTGTGCTGCAGCTACTGGCACAGAGAAGTCCCCTCTACCTTGTTGTCATTGCTTTGTGACCCAGGTATTAATGCCAATTAATTAATATTAACACCAGTAAGAGTAGGAGTTGTGGTACTGCATGCATACCAACTGCAGTGTCCACTCTGAGTGCTTTCAATACCCTGGTATGAAGTACAAGGTGACAAAGACTTTTTTTCCTGGGACTAGCAATATGTGATGCTACTGGAGAGTTGTTAATGCTATCTCAAGTTATTTTGCAACTTCTGCATTTTTCATGTATTCAGGCTGATTCTGGTTCTCTGAACAGATTAGTTACTTATAAATGTTCAAGTAATCCATGCAAATAGATTGCAGTAAGGCTGTTTATTATATTTTTCTTCCACCAGCTATGGGTACATGATGCAATTTCTCATTTCTGGACAAGTTTTACAAGCAAGTGGAAAAAGTGAATAACAATAAGAAATGCATATTGACATTAAATTTTTGGATCCATGTTAAAATTTGTTAAGCTTTTAGAATAAACAAGCATCCCACCTGATTACTTTCTGAGAATGAACTCTCTCTGCATTTCTAATTCTAAATACCCTAGCTGGATCCTAGGACAGGGTACAGAGCACATTGCATATGGATAAGATCTTCAGAGAAGCTGAAACATGAAACATTGTCTTCCAAAAAAAAAAAAAAAAAAAAAAAAAAAGAAGGGAACAAAGCCTGCATCTCCCAAGCATCCCCCCCGGAATAGCATTTGAGGTGGTGGGGGGGAGAGGGCCGAGCAGGGGCATTGCAGGG
>WTSP01022489.1:0-17867 GCA_025331215.1 Actenoides lindsayi | reverse complement strand
GCCTTTAGGTGTTTTAAATAGTCTAAAATATTTTACAATATTTAAATATTTTAAAAATATTGTAAATATTATTAAATTACTTATCTGACTGAAGTCTGTAAATTCTATGTATGTTTCAACAGTTGTAATAAACAATAGAATCCATTCCAATTTTTGTTTTGTGCTGTGGGATTTTTCAAATTGTTCAAAACACTAGCAAATACCTTCTCTGGTATGTCTGAAGATGCATATTTCCTTCAGTATTTGACTGTCATCATAACAAGAAATGCCTTGATTTCCTTATGAGCTTGCTAGAAAGTATTCCATCTAGCAAGTCTAGACAAGCCCACAAGTACCTTCACAAAAGTTCACTGGCACAGTGGAACAAATCACCTAGTTTAATTCAGAATTTAATGCCTTCTTTACTTTGTATTTGTGACAATTAATTAATCAAACTCAGCTAAAATTGTTCGAATGAATTGCCTAAATAGGATTTAAACTGATTATAAGTTTTAAAATAGAGCCTCATTACCTGGGTGGATCTTGCCAGACTGTTTATATCTATATTTGAATTGCTAATGTACAACTGAAGAAAAGAAATAATGCAAAGTACTAGAACATGGCATGCTTATTTATTACTCCTTGAGTAGCCATGCTTTTAGATTTTTCCTTCTAGATTAAAGGCCATATATGATCCCATATTTTTCTCCCACTGAGACGTATATGAATCATAATCTAGTGGGAATGTTCACTAATGATGTTCACTAATAATAATAAAATAATGATAATTTTCCATTAATGAAGAAAAATCAGAATCTTGATATCACATTCATGGCATCTCTTTATTCATGAATATACAGTACATACTGAGCTACTTTGAAGAAAATTAATAACACATTGTTAAAATGGAAAAGAAATAGAAAAATTACAAACAGCAAATAAATTTCATCCATTAATCTATAAGGCCTACTACTTTTGCTAATGCATTTGGAAGTAATAATTGCACAAGCAACATTGCACAAGATAAGGGTGTCTCAGAATTATATGACCATATTTTTTAACTGCATGCACATACCCCTCAACACACACACACACATAGTCACAGAGAGATCTTAAGGGATGCGGATACCACCCTCCTGTGTTATATGAAGCAGTGATTCTAATCAAATCTATTTTAGGAAGCGTAGCTTTTAAACTGTGTTATGCGTGGAGAATGTGGCAGAATCCTGAGCTAAAAATAATATCAGATGAAGCTAAACTGGAAGATTTATCCCAGTGGCACAGCGGCAAACTGCTACTCAGTCCATGGTACAACAGCAATCCATGGACTGAATTCAACACAAAGCCCTTCCTGGAACACGTGGATGTCAAATTCTCAGGACCAGCTGAGGGCTTGTTAGCTGTTTTGCTTGACAAATGAACAGTGCTTACTAATTTAGAAATAAGCATTCTTTTTCTGAAGTCAGTCAATAGCAGGCACACACAAACATATAGCTTCCCTTTTTTGCCAGAAGCCACGTTTTGCAGTGCACAGAAAGAGTGTCTGATGGTTATGTCTGTATTGGTAAAGCCGTACACCATTTTCCATATTATTAAATTGTAAGCAGAATCCCTGCTATAGTTTTCTTGCAGGCCAAAGAACACTTCCCAAGGCTTTGAGAGCATGTTTAAGGATTTAGCTCACAAATTCCTGATACATGGTTTTGAGGTGAAAGGCTCATTTAGAGGGGAAAGCGACAAGTGCATTCAATAGAATGAACACAAGATAGTCCCATTCCAGGAGGCCTCAGTGCCAGTTTTAGGCACAATTTTTCCTAGCTAAGGCCCTCACAATCCACTGAGGGGTTGTGACTGCACTTGACATCAAAAAATTTGTTAAAGACATGTTTATTCCAGATATATAACATACAAATAAATCATTGTAGTTTCTCCTCAATTTTCATGTTCATACAGCTTTCCTCCAGAACTTCTGTCAACTTCACAAGAAAGATCTATTTTTTGAATGATATGATTGTCAAAGTTTTTCTTATGTTTCTGGAGACAATTTGCTATTAGATGCCACAGTTCCTTCTCAGAAATCAACTACTTCACATGTGCATGCAGTCCTTGATGGGGATTTGACAGAAACACAACTTTTAAGTGCAAACCATTTCCTGAATTGCTTTGACTGGATGTCAAACACTGACATCATTAAGGAGGCACAAGATATCCTGCACCCTTTGCAAATAATACTAGATATTTACATTTAAAAATCAAACAAACAATTCCTCCTTAAAGGCTGTATAAAGATGAAGTGCTAGGAGACCTATCATTCTGTCTCACATTTTAAAGGCACTAATGTTTTACAGTTAAAAGATTCACTCTATGAACCAGCTTAAACTAGAATTCTTCCTTGTGGAAAAGATTTAAATGTTTTATTGCTGATGGATGTTCTACTAAAAATATAGCCCGTAAAATTATCTTGGGAAACTTGACTCTGATGATAAATTTAACATAAACTCCTAAAAGGAAACACAATGATGTCATTATCTGACACAGTTAACCAGTCCCATACCACACAAAAATATCATATTGATACCTTGAACTAAAGCCATCTCTACCTGGAACTTATTTAATTAAAATAATCCTCCTGTATCTCAAGATTTTAATATCCAAATCATTTATGGTTCATATATTGAAAGGATGAAGGGATTTACCTATTGGTTAATACTTCTTGTTTGGATTTTGCCGTGTAATTTCTTTTGGCTTTTGTTTTCCTCTCCTCTATCAGTTAAACTACAGAAACATTCAATAAAAGTCTATACACAAAATAGCATTTACATTTCAGTTTCACAGAGAAGGACTTATTATACATAGATATATTCCTTTGTGTTTGACAAATAGCAAAGACAAGATACTGAACTGTATAGACCATGTATATTCCAAATATACTAAGTCTATGCATACAAAACAGTCCTCAGAGATTTTTCTTTGTCCTAACAGTGCTTTTAATTCCAATATAAAATCCTTATTACAAAATCTACCATATAGAAACATAGATCATTGTAAATGTGATTTTAGAAACTTTTTTCCAATTAGTAATCTGGACTAAATCTGAAAGTATTAATTCTAAGGAATGTATTGCCAGCAGATAACATGAAAGTAATAGAATTCCAAAGGTCTCCATATAAAATAGAAAAGCTTTTTGAAGTCAGAAGGCCTTTTGTTTTGTTTTGTTTTGTGTGTACTTCTTAAATAATGATAATGACAATAAATAATAATATATGTTCATTTATTCAAGGCCTCCTGTGTTTCAGCCATCTTAATTTACTCTGAGATAAAAGATGAAGTGATTTGATTATGAAACAAGCATTTTAGGTCTGTAATAGTGTTGGTTTTCTATTTCAAGGAAACCTTTCATTTCTAAACACATTCTTGCTTTTCCTCATCGATTTACATAACACAGAAGGATAATTTCCCAATGTTACATTGACAATAAATAATAGATATGGACACCATTTTTTTCCATCCTTACTACAATAAAATGTGAACGACACAATGATGAAATCAAGTAAAGTTAAGAAATAATGACCAGAATCTCAAGTACACAATGTTAAATACCTTTCTTCTAGTACATAATGAGAACTGTCATTGACCTTATGCAAGTCACTTCTCACATTTAAGGTACTTACTCATTTAACAAGTCAGGTCAATTCACAAGGTTTAATATTGACTAAGATGTCTGTTCTGATGATAGCAGAGGACCCAAACTGTAGACCATGAATCAGAAAGGTCAATTACTACTTGTTAAAGAAAGGCAATCTTGTGAATCAGGCAAAACTGATTTTAAAGATAATAGAGCAGAAAACTTAGTATAATGTGGAATTTGGAATCAGAGGAGAAAGCATATCCAAGCAGAAAATGTATGGAAATAACCCAAGTAACCCTAAGATCGAGGAGGAAGAAACTCCCACCATCAACCTCATATGCTTCTTGGCAAATAGCACAGGATGCCAGTGACCAGGGGTAAGCTGTCAGCCACCTTATCTGCTGCTACAAGAGGACTGTTCCCATTCAATTTACTACCCAGACAGGCACTGGAAGTGTGACCTTAACACCAGAGAATAGTGTAGTCACCACAGAATTTGTGTGTAACAATTTTAATGGTTTTGCTACTGAGACTCTTCAGTATTAATTAGATAAGTTGGGCTAGGAGAGTTAGTATCTTTGTAATAGATAATACTAATAGATAATATAGTAACATATTCATGGTTCTTTGCTTAGAATCTGTTCACGTTTTAACATTAAAAGATTTTGAATGCAACATTATGTTGTGCCCATAGACTAATTTTCTGTTTAAAAGATCCTGGATGTGACTGTGTAAGTCTACAAAAGCCAAGTCAGTGTTGAGTCTTTCTTACTGTCTCTGCTTAGGACCACTCTACCCAGCTCTTTTAAAGATAAACTGGATGTAAAAACAACTTTTCCTAAGCACTGTGGACACAAAACAATTAATGCAACAGCTTTACAGACAGTCATTGTCATTTGTTCTCATTTTGGTTTTGTCGCTGTTGGAAGAGACATATTACCTGTAGTCCATTTCTCTTCAAAGACATATATGTAACTTTGCATTAGGTTACGAGCATAATGCTTAAAGACCTACCTCATGTTCTCTGTTTAGCTTGTCAGAATACCTGTGTCTCAGATAAAGAGAAACTTATCACATGAAGAACCTCATAGCCGTGGTCTGGTTTTGGCTATATAAACCAACTACATTTGAATAGTATTGCTACTGCAACAGATTACCATTCCAGGTAGAACTTACAGAGATATTAATAAAGTAATGCCATATGGTCATTATCACAGACTACTATAACTGCAGATGGACAGGGCACAGTTTGTGCATGTGGAATGGTTGTAACTTCATGAATTACAGGAGCATTTACAGTACCTAATGTCACTATTCCTGAGCACAAATGCTCGAAAGAAGACAACAAAGTTCACATATCCAGACAGTAGCAAATTTGATTCGAAGTCAGTTTTGACAACTTTTTCATTCTTTTCCCTGTTCTCTATGGACTGTTGCTTCATTTTAGGTTATCGTTTTATGGTGTTATGTGGTTTTAACTGTATTAGTAAATTAATTCTCTGATATTATTTATTTAGGTTGACCTTTTATTTGGGTTTTTTTGGATTCAGTAGTGAGTTCTGTAGAAGAAAATAAAAGTGAATTTGCCTTTTCTTCTTAGAAACAGTTTTTTACACTTTATTTAATCTATAACAATTGTATTTCTTCCTGAAGTCAGACATTCTTCTAATGTTATTTATCACAGTCTATGGCTGTGGTTACCAAAGTAGTTGCCTTTCTAGTCAAGTGGAAAACCAATTTAAAATTTCATAGTTCTCATTTTCTCACATCCCTTTAACATGGTCTCTACTAGTAATTCAGAAACTTTTTTTTTTGTCCCACCATTAATCAATGTTCCATTTTTCATCTGTTTTAAATACAATTAAGTACAAAAACCTTAAAGTTACATGAGCACCACTACTTATATTTCCACTGCTGGTGCATTAGATTAGACATCCTAATGAGTTACAATTCTATGACAGTATAATCTTGATTTTCCCTGAGAAATTATATGTAATAATAGTATCACTGTAATTTTTTTCAGATATAAGAGGTAGACAATCAATGGCAGAGAATTAAAGAGAAGGTATGAAGCCTTAGAACTGACTGACATAGCACATCCACTCATCAAGTAATAGGGACAGTGGGGACATAATTTTGATCATGTTGGATTGGAGCTCCCTTCTCTTAAAGTGCTAGAATATTTCTGCTTCATAAAATATTCCTAATTCTTTCTTCAGCAGAGTGTATAATTTTTCTTTTAAAATGGCAGCCTTCAATAAGAAATTCAGGTTATACTGAGTCTATTTTTTAGAGGATCATTGTTTAAGATAATTCATATGGAAGGAAATCCCTTGCAGGACACAATGGATATGAAGGTACTTTAAACATAGCGTAAGTGTTCATTCCAAGATGTCTATCATATTTGCTACAATACTATTGCTTCTGTTTTTCCTATGGACTTTCAAAAATGAAGTTTGATTTAGCTAGTTATTTTCACTAGTTTGATAAGCCTAGGATAAAGATTTTGTTTCTAGATGGCACCACTAGATAAGTAAGACAGAATTTTATAGACATACATACTAGCAGACAAAAAAAAAGCCAACCAAATTAACTTATGGTCTATTTTGTTTTAGTAAAGGTAAACCCAATCATGATTATTAAAGATTTTGTGGTTTTGGCTTTCTGAGAACACTACTGGCTGAAAAAAAAAATCCCTTTTTAATTGCTATAGAAAAGTCTGGAGATGACCATATAGTAACAAGCTTGTGCAATCAAATTATAAAAAAAGTACTTTATTTGGAAGTCTCATCTCTGTGGAAGAATTTAGAAATTTAGTTATAATTTTTTAAGAAAATAAAAAGTATATTGGTATTGCCTTTTGTTCAATCCAGTATTGTCTAGACAAAACAATATAGGATGAATTCTACCTAATACCTTACACAAAAAAATGTTTTGCATTACCAACAACCCTATACATCATTGAAGATGACAGAAACTAAAAGTTTGGGAGAGTTCTAAGACAACAACAACAAAAAACCAGGATTTTTTCACACTCTTTTTCAAAAGGTAGTGCTGAATACAAGAGGAAGAAGAATAAGTGGATGATGTAAATAGAAAAAAAAAGATAAATAAATGTATTCATTTTGAATAGTACAAATAAACATTGTGGAGTTTTTTCTATTTAAGAATCTTATATATGTTAACATCTTACTTTCACTTTCTAGGAAGTAACACCTTTCAGAACTTTCAATTTTGTCAGGTACTAATAACACAACTTCAAGGAATTCAATGAATTGGGTTCTCTGGTGACCGAGGACGGTCAGAGAGAAGGCAGAGTTACTGAATACCACCTTTGCTTTGGTCTTTACTGCTAAGACCAGCTCCCAGGGGTTCAAGTCATATAAGACCACAGTGGAAGTCTGAAGGAAGGCTTTGTCTCAGTTGAGGAGGATTGGGTTAGAGACAAGTTAAGCAAGCTGAACATCCACAAGTCCATGGGCCCTGATGGGATGCACCCACGAGTGCTGAGGGAAATGGCAGAGATCATTGCTAGGCCACTCTCCATAATCTTCGAGAGGCCCTAGAGAACAGGAGAGGTGTCTGAGGACTAGACAAAGGCCAATATCATTCCAATCTTCAAAAAGGGTAGGAAGGAGGACCCCAGTAACTATAGGCCGGTCAGTTTCACCTCCATTCCTGGGAAAGTGATGGAACAGCTTGTTCTTGCCAACATCTCAAAGCATGCTGAGGAAAGGAGGCTTATCATGAATAGTCAACATGGATTCAACAAAGGGAAGTCATGCTTGACTAATCTGATAGCCTTTTATGATGGCACAGCTAGATAGATAGATGAGGGCAGGGCAGTGGATGTGGTATATCTCAACTTCAGTAAAGCTTTCAATACTGTCTCCCATGATATCCTTGCAGCCAAGCTTAAGAAGTGAGGCTTGGATGGTTGTGTGGTGAGATGGATTGAAAACTGGCTGAAGGACAGAGCCCAGAGAGTTGTGGTCAGTGGAGCAAAGTCTAGTTGGAGGCCTGTGGACAGTGGTGTTCCCCAGGGGTCGGTTCTGGGTCCAGTGCTGTTCAATATATTCATCAATGACCTGGACAAAGGGATAGAGTGTACCCTCAGAAAGCTTGCTGATGATACAAAACTGGGAGGAGTGGCTGACACTCCAGAAGGCTGTGCTGCCATCCCATGTGACCTGGACACCTGGGGAGCTAGGTGGGGAGAAATTTAATGAAGTTCAGCAACGGCAAGTGTAAAGTACTGCATCTGAGGAAGAACATCCCCATGTATCAGTACAGGCTGAGGGATGATCTGTTGGAGAGCAGCTCTGGGAAAAAAGATCTAGGAGTCATGATGGACAAGAGGATGACCATGAGCCAACAATGTGCCCTCACGGCCAAGAAGACCAATGGTATCCTGGGATGCATTAAGAAAAGAGTGGCCAGCAGGTTGAGGGAGGTTATCCTCCCCCTCTACTCTGCACTGGTGAGGCCCCACTTGGAGTACTGTATCCAGTTCTGGGCACTCCAGTTCAAGAAGGACAGAGAGCTACTGGAGAGAGTCCAACACAGAGCCACCAAGATGGTTAAGGGAGTGGAGCATCTCCCTTATGAGGAGAGGCTGAGAGAGCTCAGTATTTTTAGCCTGGAGAAAAGGAGACTGAGGGGTGACCTTATTAATGTCTATAAATATGTACAGGGCAAGTGTCAGGAGGATGCAGCCAGTCTCTTCTCAGTGACATCCAGTGATAGGACAAGGGATAATAGGTACAAGCTGGAGCATAGGAGGTTCTGGGTAAACATAAGGAAAAACTTTTTCATGGTGAGGGTCATAGAGCACTGTAACAGGCTGCCCAGGGAGGTTGTGGAGTCTCCTTCTCTGGAAACATTCAAAACCCACCTGGACGCGTTCCTGTGTGACCTGATTTAGATGATCCTTCTCTGGCACGGGGGTTGGACTAGATGATCTTTCAAGGTCCCTTCCAATCCCTAACATTCTGTGATTATGTGAATTTTTTAGTGTAGTCTTATTTTGTTTGCTACTAGAAGGGAAGAGGAAAAACAAAAAAAGATCTGTTCTGATAATTGGACTGTATTTGTAGGAGGTTAGAAATTATGATTTCATACTTGCTTCTTTTTCTTACAATTATAACTGTTGCATTATAGAATAATAAACTCACCCTCTACCCAAAAAAAAAAAAAAAAAAAAAAAAAAAAAAAAAAAAAAAAAAAAAAAAAATTAAAAGGTTAAGTCTCATCTCAAAAAACACGATTTAAATAATCAAATATAAACTACTAACTTTCATCCACTTCAGACTAATATGTCTCTATCTGCAACCTTACTGCAAGAAAAAAAGAAGGAAAATATCAAAGGTTTTCCAGACATTCCTGATTCTGCTATCACTAGTTTGTTTCCTTTCTACTTTTAAACTTAAATGTATTTTGCTTTTAAAGAAGCCTTTTATACAAGTCACCAATTAAATTTTACATTATTAACTTCCAGGGAACTGAGCTTCCATTTAAAACAATCCATATACAGAAGATATTTTTTTCAGTGTAAGTAGGCTTAAGATCTGAATTCTTCTGAGAGGCAAAAGTGAATGATAAGCAGATTTTCAGTACAGCATCAGTTTGCTTTATCTCAATATTGATTTCAGTCTGTCATACTGCTCCTCAGAAGTAAGCCTACCTTATTTCTAAAGCAGTAATGACAGACAGCTTAACCTGCATTATGTCTTTATCTTACAAACATGAAGATTTTCTAAGATGTTTTTGTTACCTGATTCTTCAGGCAGAACAAGGACTGATGTTGAATGCTGGAAGAATTAGTATGGAAGTTCTGCCTGATGCATTTAGACTTTCAATTAGGATATAGGATATCATTTCTGTCATTAATTAAAATTCTAATGTTTTGTAAATTATTTGGCTAAATGTATAGATGGAAGTCTTTGTAACCTGACCAAAACATTACCTTTCACTAGCAAATATTTCACAGTGTAGGTATACAAAATGCTATCAAACACATGATATTTTTATCTTTATTTTTTGTGTGTGTGTGATTTTTGTTTATAATATCAGAAAACCTGCAGTATTTTCCCATTGTTATTCCTTATTTAAAGAATGAATGGATATTGCCTATTTAAAGAATGAATGGATCATAAAAGCTCAAAAAGTTTATTGTTGTAGTTTATTGGAAAAAGACTTTTACTAAGAAAAAAAGTGATCAAGTTTCTGAGAATTTTCCTATCACATATACTGAGTATGCAAAGTACAATTTTTTCTGCTATGAATGGTGTAAATCACACGTCTTTTTTCTGGATATGAATCACTCAGAGGAAAAAGCAAAACAAAGCCATTGACAGTCTTAGAGAGATGTATTCATAAGGAAGAAAAGATGATAAAGTAATAGTAGAAAAAATAAAGTCTTATGCTTCCTAATCTATTTTGTCAACTATGATTTGGTTAATCCAAAATACTCCCCTAAATAATGATAAACTTCATAGTTTAAGGAGTTGATTTTGTATCATGGTATTTCAATAGATTTATTTGGGATTTTTGAGTGAAAACTTGCAATTTTTCTTAAGATTTTCTTCGTCAATAAGAGATAACGAATACTCCATTCATAAAAAGTCCAACCTGATTTTTATCTGAGTTATCTTTTTCTCAGTCAGAGCTCTAACAAAGGGGTTCTGACAATGCTGATTCCTGTCTTTATTAATTATGACACTGTTCTATTTTATATAAAAGAGGTCAAGTATGAAATTACAGCTACTTGTTTGAAGTATTCCATTAAGAACTCCAACTGGGGGGGGTGGGAGGAGGGACAGAAAAGGACATAAATAGAGCAGAAAAGAGGTGACCTATACCTGACCTATTTATGTCTACATGGACTTTGAAGAACCTGGGGAAAGGTAAAAATAAATAGAATAGAAGTCTACAGAATGGTGATTTTGAATAACAGATTATTTTAGAAAAAAAGAGATGTTATTCAGTATCCCTTAGAATTGTACTCATGTACGTCAACAAAATGAAAGCATAGATTGGTGAAGATATTTTAGTTGTCAATATCGTTAAATGTCTAAGTTCACTGTTAAAGAAGGATCACATACAATTAAAACACCATATATCATTTTGCTACGAAGACTTTTTTTTCTATAAAAAAGGGAAATAAAAGGAAAAATGTAAAAGAACAAATAAAGGAGGGGGGGGGAGGGGAGGGACAGGGAGGGGAATATTAAAAAAAAAGGTAGAGTGAGGAGACAGGAGTAAATGGGAGAGAAGGAAAGGAAAAAAATATATATAAATGATGGCAGAAAAAACAGATGCATTCAAACCTGGCAAAGACATGGCTAAGGACTACAAATGTTCCTACTTTGAAACTTCCTGTGAACTTGATCCATTTTTTTGTAACTTCTGTGAATGTTTCCCATGAGCAGACTTAGAAAAGGTAGTATGATAGCTTTCCTTCTGCTGCTCTAGTCTTTTATAGCCTGATGCTTGGTGCTACCTGTCTGAGAAGGATAATGGTAGGCAGTGCTCCTTGCTGTGCTGACAAATGCTCTAGATGAAATAAACCTCCTCCCTGCACTATCCTTCACTGCATAATGAAATATTACAGCAACTGTGACTGAGTTCTGAAGAAAATTTTGTCCAAAACCACATGCATAAACTCCAGAGAGAGGCGAAGGACCCATCCTAATCTTAAAACCAGAATGTTTCTATTGTCATAACTGTTCCCATAACTTGCTGAGAATATGTTAGGACTGAGACTGTGACCAGCTGTCATTAAACTGGAGCATACCACCAGATTGACAAGAGAGAAAATCCAGTGTCTAGGCATAGGATCAATACCTGTGAGATCTGACAGATAAACACACTAGGGAATTCAGGTTAATTTAATGCTGCAGGACTTGGTATCAGGTTCTAGTGACAACAAAGACACTATCCATCTTATAATTTGGTATCACAAAAGTTTGTTTTGAATGACACAATCATCATGCCACTTCTTAGTATTTCTGGGACAGTAGCAGGATTCTGAATTCACCTCTTGTGTACTAACAGCTAAAAAAGTCTTCTTGATCTTCCATGCACCCTCTAAAACCCTTCTGAAATGCTCTGCATCATAATACATTGCACAGTCTTGTCAAAAAAAAGCTGGATATTAATTGTTCTTTATAGGACAAATAACCAAATCCTGGGAGATATCCATGCAATAATACCTTGAACCAAAGTGTTGGTGGGTTTTTTTGTTTGCTTGTGGTTTTAGCGAGGTAAAGGAGTGGAAAGTGTATTTATTTTTTAACCATGTCTGAATTTCATTAAGGGCTTCTCTTAAATTCTCCTTTTTATAATAATTTGCCTATTATGAAGTAACTCTATTGACCTTTTATATCTGCTAATGAAGAGGCCAGGTTTTACACCCCTTTCCATTTCCTTTTTAATTCTCTAGGAAGTTAGAAAGCTGAAAAAGATCTGTACACAAGTTCAGTGAAATGTACCCTAGTGTGAAAAGTGTTTTATTTTCATAAACACCTGGTGAACTGAGTATGGCAAAAAAAAGCTAATTCTTTGCTTGTTTTCTGTAAGTACAACTGAAAATAAAAGCTTCAAGCAAGCACAGTAACAGTTTGCTCTTTTATGGAGCACCTCGTATATGCTGGATTTCTCCCTCTAGATCAGTACTCACATAAGTCAGAAACTAGAGATATGGAAGTGCCATGTTGAAATGTCGAGATCCACAGTCTCTTAAATTACTAAAATGTGTAGCTTCTTTAAGCTGCAGCACAAGTCTCTCAAAAACAGCAAACTGAAACACTTGCTGACACAAAACCATTTTTCTTTTTACACTTTGGACTGAACACATCCCCAAAATAACAAGATAATACGAGAGAGTCTTAAGAAATCAACACAAAACAAAACAACAATATATATAAGCTCATCCATTTAAATAGTTTTCTGCTGTGTAGTGAATATATCTGTTTCTGGATGTTTATGCCTTAATTTAGTGTGTGTGCGTGTGTGCGTGTGTGAGTGTGTGTGTGTATTCATGTGTAAATCAATTTCTCTTTTGTTTTTTGGTGTTTAGAATACACTTTCTTAGCTAAGCTAAGCAAGAAAGAGTCAGAGTCAGGCAATTTAAGTTAGTGTTTCCACTTAGTTTTAAAGAAATTGAATAGAAACTTTTCTGAAAAACACAATTAATCCATTTGTGAAATCCACTTGCATCTTTCAGTACCTGTCACAGTCTGTCTGTGGTGCAACACATGGGTAGATGGAAAAATACTGTTTGAAAGAGAGAAGTCCAGTATGTACTATGTAAATGCCTGGAGTACACCACTACAGATAGAAGAATTAATTGCTACAGACTCTTTTCCACAGCAGTCAACTAAAAATTAAAACACTAATGTTATTTTTCTCTATTAAAACTTTCCTGTCTCATGAATTCCTGTTCTTCATGGCCTGCCCATTTTCACTGCTTTTTCTTACAATTCAGGCTTTGAGATATAAATGGAGAGTAATTTGGAAACAACCAGAACAGGAGAAAGTAAACATGGACATGTTGTGGGGATGAATGCACATGTGATGTGTCTGTGTGTACTACAGCATACCCAGCTTCTTCTGTAGTTCCCTCCTGCTCCATCTATGAAAACCAAGAGTAAAGTAGAATTAAATTTGTCATCTCAGGAGGTGAAACTGCAAGATAAAAAACAGTTCAGTAGCCTGCCATCCAAACTGTTTATCTCCCAAAATAATTTCAGCAATTTCATTCTTTAGTTTTGTAAATGAAAATTCCATAAACATAATGATACTGAAGAAATTCCGGATATTGTTTAATATTAATATTCAGTTCAGCCCTGGCTGAATATTACCCCATATTCTTCAAATTCAGAGGGATCTAGATGTTCATTTGTACTGCCTTCCAACTGAAATTACCAGCAGGAAATTCTAAACTTTTGGGTAAAGAATTTTTCTCTGTGACTAATAATATAAAAATGTTTTAATTCTTTCTTTTTATTTGTCATGTCATTTTCCCTGTCAAAGAAAATAAAAGGTAATTTAAAGAAAAAGAAAGAAGAAAAAAAGGCTCCTGTTTGCTTACTTTTGGGCGTATCCCAGCTTTATTTTTATTGTTATCTCCTGAAGGCCTTCAGCAATTTTCTCCAAGGGCATTTTTGGAAAGTAGTACTAGGTTGTATTGGCTGGTTCTGTCACATTTACTACTTTGCTTGTTATTTTATTTCTTTTTTAACCTTTCGCATTGTGGCTTTTGTATCCTCTTGTGACAAGTAAGTGAGAAAAAGAAGAGATAAGAGGTTGAGTTGCAAGTCTTCTCAGTATTGTGAGGCCTGAATTCAAAGGATGAGGGTGTCTTTAAGAGTATATCTGGGCTGATTCATGTTTTTCTGTTTGTTGTATACCAAAAGAATACAACAGGAAACTAAGTAAAACTGCTGATTTTTCACTGAGAGTTTCCAGGTGGGAACTAAAGCACAAAATAATATTGGAAATGTTAATTCACCTGACCCTAACTTAACAGAGAAATCTAAATACAGATTGCAAATAGAAACCAGAAATTTCACTACAAACACACATGCATGTATTTTAGATGATAATATGAAAGAATGTTAGAAATGTGATTTCAATTTTTCTTCACTAAGACTTTGATAGCAAAATTACTATTTCTGTTCATCATACAGATAACTATCCAGGAAATCATTTATGTACATTAAAATTTACCTTCTTATGGAGACTAAGGCTTACATTTGACCTCCCTTCACTCTCAAGAAAGTTAAAAGTTAAATTCTGATGAAAACACTGGCAGATATTATTCTGGGAGGTAATAAAAGTTTATACTACAAATTATTCCATACTGCTGCTACCAAATGTTTATTTAGCATGCCAAGAGCTTCTAATGATAAAGTCAATTGCCCCAAAATTTAGCCACTTAAAAATGAACTTTTTCACCTCTAGTCATCGCAGAGATGACCATCCCATCCTAAAATATGAGTTTGACTCAGGTGCCCATATGCAGGCAGCTAGAGCCACCTAAGATGCTGCTGTGAGATGTCAGCAAACAGTTGCCTGGGACACAGAACCTCTGGACACCTTCTTGAATAACATCTAAGGTCAGGCCAGATACTTGAAGACATCTCAGTGAACTAAATGCCTATCTGTAGGCAGCTGAACTACAGTCTTCCTACCCCTAACCCAAAGAGTTTAACTGCCTACAGGGAGTCTGTATATCTTTGCATAGCAGAGTGATAGATAAATCAGCTCCCCTGAATATTGTATGATACTACTAAAGTTAGGTGAAATAAATCCTTGCAAATTCTAAATCTAATTACTGAATTGGATTTTCAAGTACTGTTTATGTCTAACGTGAATAAGCTAATGGGAGCTAATAAGGTAAACTCAGACTCAGTTCTATCTAAATTCTGAGTTAGAGACTAAACAGAACAATACCGCAACTCAGAGATTTGAACTTTATACATAGTCATGAATATACAGTTTCAAACACATTTTAAGGGTATTACTTTAAACAATCACAGATTCTGAAAGAGTTCTTTTGACTCGTCTCCAAATCCAACTAAATGCACATGAAAAACGACTTTTTTTTTAACCTCCTGGCAGTGTAGCAAACAATAGACTTCAGTGTAATTCTAACATAAATTGACTTCTACTATGTATGATATGCTATATCTGTTAATTTCCTTCAAAAATAAAATAAAATAAAAATAAACAAAAGTGTAAATCTTTAGGCAAACAGAAACTCTCACAAACCTTTCTTTCATCATTATATTTGATGGGATTTTTTTTGATAACATCTGTTTTTTTTGTCACGGTAAGTATAAAATATGGGACTTTCCAACAGACAGGTTCAGAATACACTTTTAAAAATTTAAAATTATCAAGAAGAAATAGAATTGCATATGCATAAGCTTCATTTCAAACAGAAACTTTCCTTAACTATTTTCCATATGTAAGAATGAAAGTAAAAATAAATTCTGTTATAGCTCATAACTAGAAGTCAAGATTCAGGAAATTTAAAAATTATGTACAATTGAAAATATTTAACTTTATAACCTAACAACTGTGTTCCTTTGAAATCACTAATTTTTGTAAATTAAATACAAATCTTTAAATCCTTATAAGAGATTTAGTCATAAAAAAATAAAAAGTTGCTATAGTGGATTAGAAGTTAATGGTACTATGCAAATGAATTACAATGCAATGCTAAGTGGAGAACACCTGCAGAAAACCTGCAAGCAGCAGAACTATAGAAAAATAAAATATAGAATCACAGATTGTTAAGAGTTAAGAGGATCCTCTTACAAAAAAAAAAAAAAAAAAAAAAAAAAAAGGTGCATTTTCTTAGAAAGTAAAAAATAGGGGGATTATATAAAATTTGAGGGAAATTGTTCTATTTTACTTGTCATTTAATACAGTACACAATTTTGTGCAGAAAATAAAAGACAAGAAAAATCATAAATATGCACATGAATATCCATAAGTACACCAGGGACAGCTGAGAAGAAAGACAAGAATAATAGAAGACTTAGAAAACACAACCTATCAGGAAAGATGAAAGGAGTTTCATTTGGGTGCTTAAAGAAAGTGAAGAATGATCAGGTTATGAAGAAAATAAAGACTAATTGTTCTCTTCAGCCATGAAAGGCAGATAAAGAGGATAAGATGTAAGGGTCCCATAACACAGAACTGTGTTTCTGTTACTGTGTGAAACATTCAGTCATATCTATAGTCAGGAAGGTGACAACTAGAAAGCTAAATTGCAAAAATGACTATGGATGAAGTAAAACTAGATTTTGTGATAAAAAGTTGTCTTCAAATGCCATATGTTAATTAATACTAATTTAGGAGTATTGGATATGGGACAACAATTTCTGTTTGGCAATAAAGGAACAGTACATGAAGAGAGAGACATGGAAATTTCGGGAGTAACCGTGCATTTTCAAGCATTTGATGTCTATGCTAAAGGTGCTGATATCCACACATTTGTTGCACTTGCTGTGAGCAGAGTGGAGCCTGAGCAGAGGGTTGGGATTCTGTGCTGTAGTGCCAGGCATCATACTCCTCCAGATGCTTGAGATGATATAGCAGAAGCAAAGTACGTTAAATATTTCTGTAGTATCTCTTATACCTTACTATATTTGATAGAATGGTCTCTTACATTCCCACTTAATCAAGTATCTTGTGAGAAAACTATTCTCTTTTCCCATGAGAAACTATGCAGTTAATGCACCTTTGGGGACTTTCATCAGCTGTGATGTACTCTTCCTCCCACAAAGCTGTACTTATATTCTCTTTCAGGAGAGCTGAATATGTTAATCAAGGGTAGAAATCACTACCCACATTCAGAGTATGATGATATAAGCTGGCTGTAAGCAATTTCTATGAGAAGGAATTTCAAGACTGAAAGAGACAGAAGGAAGCCAAGAAGAAGAAATGTTAATAAAAAAATCTACTAGTTAATGTGCTGAACTAACCATAGCATGTGCTATAGCCTAGGCTTTTTTCCTAAGACTAACACATACTATCTTACGTAGTCTTCAGCATGTAAAACAAATAAATGAAAAGCAAAATAAGACCAGTGAAAAGCTAAAGAAAACTAAAAACAAAACAGAAAACATCTTAGGAAGCAAGGATTGCAATTCAGAAGTGCTTCTTTGTAGTTGAATACATTAACCAAAAAAAAAAACAAACATACTTACCTACAACCAGTCTCTTTCTGGATCCTTGATGCTTGTACAGCTTCAGTAGACCTAATCCATAAGATGCCTTAGACTTATCTATACAAATTAAAGCATGATGTATTCTGATTCCCTTATGATATAGAGTACAGAAAGTCTTTCACTTTCTGCTAGTTCTGCAATTATTATAATATCTTATGAAAAGTAAAAGCTTAGTTAAAACACAGTCATTGCAAGGTTTTGAGTCTATTTGCAATTCTCAGTGAAGTCCTGATAAAAGTACCTATATTTTTATTGTTCTTTTCCAATAACTTTATGCTGTGGATCTCCTCTTCCCAACATGCAGAAATTATGGCTTGTTGTTGGGTGCTGTCAAAGCTTCAGCAACCTGTTCACATGAGACCACCCTGGGGGATCAATAGCTAAGAGGAACTGAAGCACTATAACTTACTTATAGGAGTTCTGAAACACTGATGTAACAAACAAAATGAGTAATAATACGCACAGTGAAACTTTGGAGTTTTGATTTTGAAATGTTTATTTTATTTTTTATTATT
>WTSP01022488.1:31258-92833 GCA_025331215.1 Actenoides lindsayi | reverse complement strand
CAACCTGTTCCAGTGTCTCACCACCCTCATGGGGAAGAAATTCTTCCTACTGTCTAACCTGAATTGACCTATCTCTATTTTCAATCCATTCCCTCTAGTCCTGCCACTGCCCAACAACCTAAAAAGTCCCTCCCCAGCTTTCTTGTAGCCTCCTGCAGACAGTGGCAAAATCCACATCACTTGTGCCCTGAGTGGCCTGATCACTGACTTACAGATGGAAATAATGCTTTTTTCTACGTGTTCAAACATACATTAATCCACCTTCTCACTGAGATTATAACTATATATTTATTTTTGGGAGACGTGGAGAAACACTAGACTTTAGGAAGGAATGTTTTCAGGATCAAAGCATAGTCCTGCACGTGACTGGAAAATCAGCTTTAAATGCAGGGACATCCACATGCCCTGCAGTATCAGGGCATCTAAAGGGTTACAGGAACAGCAGGGTTGCTTCTGGATGGTGAAAACAGCAGCTTGATTCCACAGCTGCCTTGTGACAAGCCCCAAACCACTTGCACTTTTTAAAGCTGAGAGTTTAGGTATGGTTTTGCATCAGCTGAGCCCAGCAGCACTGATACGTGATCAGCCAAGGAGACAGTGACCAGCATTTGTACCTCCTAAAAATCCACCTGATAAGAAAATACTACAAGATTGTGACATAAGACTTTCAATGTTGTCACAGATGGTTTTAAACACACTTTTGAGCACCATTGACTATTTAAAAAAACAATTTCTTTTTCTTAAAACAGAAAAGAGGGAAAAAAAACCCCAAGTAAACTGCATTACAAAGATTTCTATGTCCTAAACATAGTGTGTGTTTCCATTCAGCATTTTTCTGTCTTGGAACAAAAAAGACTTTTTTGGGGGGGGGAATGTACCAAGCTGCATGTCACTCTGTGCAGAAACAGCTCCAAGTTAGATTTATCAGAAAAAAACCTTTAAAGATGTATTTCTAACAGGATGAGGGATTCATTGAATTTTCCAGATACCTTGGATCTCTGCAGTGATTAGGGGACCTTTCAAGTTGATGCTTTATCCTGATTTCCAAAGTCATTTACATACTACTTCCACTCTGAAAGCAAATCAATGGCGCCTATATCTCAATCCATCCTCCTATCAACTGGAAAAATAGAGTAGTGGAAGAAGCATATGAAAACAAATGCTAGCAAAAATTCTTATCTTTATAAGAAGAACAGAAGAACTTTTACTAGGGGTAAGCTCTGGCAAAAATAAATACCTTGGAAATATCTTCGCTGAGCAAATAGAGTAATAATTCTTACTAACAATACAGGAAGGAAAATCTACTAAGGTATCCTGCTGTTTCTAATTCAAGTTTCCATGGTTATTGCCTTATATCTCACGAACTAAGAGTGAAGTCAGGGTGCCACAAGGTCCAGTGGCCCCACCATGGGCTCCCGGGATGGGGCAGGACAGGGCCAAGCAGCCAGGACCTACCCCGCTGCCACAGCCAGGAGCTGGGCAGCCAGGAAGCACCAGGGCAGACTCTGCTCTTGGGCATCTGGCAGCTCCCTGGGAACAAGTATGGGTCAAGGACTGGGCACGGAGAGCTGGAGACTGTCCCTTCTGTGGTGTTGCTGGGGCAGGGCTGACGGCACTGGATGGCCTCCTGGGCCGTGGGCAGGGTAGGGGTAGGGGAGCAGGAATAGTTGGTCCTGCAGTGCCCTCAGAACCTGACCAAACCACAACAAAGACAGCATTTAAGAGAACACAGCGCATGCAGGAAACTCTGAGCAACATACTCACAAAATGTGACAAAACTTCGTTTGGTTTTCCTCCACGGCTGCTTTTACTGTTTCCTTCCTCCCAAAACACTGTGCTTTTCAAGCCTTTTTTTTTTTTTTTTTTTTTAACTTAAACAGCTTCATTTAAAATATATACAACACTATCTCTTGTACCATACTGTTTAAATTATTTACTATCAGTGTTCTTTATTGAAATGCAGGAAAAAGTTTATTCTCAGAGAAATGAAGCAACTATTAACAGTAAATTGGACTTCATTACATTTTCATAAGTCTTGATTTAATGTGATAATAAAATTAGAACTTCTTTGCTATAAATGTAAATGTCTTCTTCCCAGCTTATTTTTTATTAGCTTATGTTTACAGCCCCCAGTCACGTCAGAGAATTGTGTGTTTAATAAATTATTTTTACGAAATGCACCGTGTTTCTTTTATACACAGTCAGTAAAAATACAGGATACCTGCTGGTTCAATTATAGGATGTGATTATGCTTTTGACAAAACTTCTTTTGAATGGATTCGGTTGTTATGCAACTTAATGTCAAAAACTGTTAATGAAGGTACTGCTTGCATGTAACAAACGGACTAAAAATCCAAATAACTTATGACTTTCAAGAGCTTAACTTGGCAGCTGTTGGAGAGACGTTTTAAAAGTGATAAATCCCTCAAATTTTTCTCTGACACACCTTCAAGGGTCTGCCCAGGAAGTCCACAACTACCGAACAAAAGGGTCTCCTTTCCCTTGTGTCTCACACAGACCTTAAGTTTCTTAACTTAATAAACCGAACTGTTTCATTAGGTGGATTGATTTCCTGTTTTCTGGAATCCCTAGCACCATTGACATCTCAGTTCTGTCTCCTCTTCATCATGTCCCTCTGTCATCCTTGCTAGGAATAACAACAGAAGTTGCAGCTTTTCTAGAACTGTATGCTTACAGGTTGGCACCCAGCACCTTTGAACAGAGCGTAGTACAAATGCATCCCAGCTGTAACTCAGCAGTCTCATCTTCACCCAACTACCGCATCTCAGCAAACTTGAATGAGTACAGTCTTTCCTGGGGTTTCTTTAGCTCAGTCAATGTATTCAAACTTTTTTTTTTTTGCAAACAGGTGAAGAACGAAGCACGAATTGAGATGATACAGGCTAAGGTCTGTCTGATTGTAGTGCAATTATATAAATTTTGTTTCCTTGGAAATCTCATTTAGGAATGTCTGCATGTTTCTCCAAGTAAATAAAACTGCATTCATGACCATTAAATTAAATAAAAGCTTCATTAATTGTGAGACAGAAAATATGAAGACTATGTCATATGCAGAAACCAACCTTCCTTCCTTCACTTTCCTTCCCATCCCATCTATGATTACCTAGCAAGTAAAGTTCACAAGCATGTGGTCAGGACAAATGACACTTTGGTTATCTATATCTATATATCTATACCTATCTATATATCTATCTACATATGTTAAACTCTTAAAATGCAGAGTAACACATACTTCAAATACTGGATGTATCTTTTCAGTGAAAACTGGCAAAACAATTGTGACAACTGTTGCCAAGTCCCATTTCATCTCAGCATATACTGAATAGGGGTGAGATGCTGCCATCGGGATGAGTTGAGGGCAATCCTCTAGAATCTGAAAATGTCTCATTTTATTCCTCTTGGCTTTGAGTCATTCAGTCTTCCACACATTCAAATTGTTCCAGCAATTAACAACACGCTTAATTCTACTGAGTTTATTTGAAGACCATATTCTGTGTTTACCGTTGTCCTGGTTTGCGTTAGAACACGAATTCCGTTCAGTTATTTTACTTTTCAGCTCAGTCTCTTCTAACTAACTGCACTGTCTGAAATTAATGGCATGTTGTTGTCGCTTCTAGAAACGGTAACGCTTGATGTGTAGTTACCACCAAGGGTTGGGGTGCAGACCAAGGTCACTGCTGGGTCTTGTGCACCATGTTCAGGGGTGCAGAAAGCAAAAGGCTGCACGTGTAGGGACTAGCAGACAGGACAGGGGACCCCAAACTGATCAATGAAGTATTCCAGCTCATTTGTAATAACACACAGAAAAGTGACAAGGGATTTGGTTAGACTTAGATTTTCTTTGATGTGATTTGGGTGGGAGGAGTTTTTTTTCTTGCACTTATGAAAAAAACCTTCACCAATGACTTCAGAATCTCTGTAAAGACTTTTTTTTTTTTTTTTTAAAGGAAAAGAAACAAAAAATAGAAGAGATATTCTCAATTGCTCCATGTAAGATCATCTAAGCATTCAAATTTTTGCCTCAGACAGGTGTTTACAAAATTAAGACTGCACTGCACATGCATGAGTTATATGTTTTCTAATTACGATAAAGTTAGTTACATAGTTACCTGTCATAAAAACCTCAAGGGCAGTTTATCCACGCTTTATGGTATACAGAGAACAAAAGCAGTTTATATCAAATATTGTCACTATGAAGACAGCTAAATGTGACTTACAAAATATGACAGAAGTTCACAAATCTGACACTCCTAGATTTCGTTTGGGCTGAAAATACACTGAAATGTCCAGAGTTGCTGAGGCATATAAATGACAACTTTCAACAAAAAGAAAGCTTATCACATTTTACACTGTTGCGTGGGTGGAGGACAAAACCAGATTTATTTTTTTTCTAGTACAAATTATCCTTGGTTTTCCAAATTAGGTTCATCCAATTCTACAAATGCATTTTAAGAAGCGTTTTTAAGGTTTCTAATAAAGGTCATGTATGCTAACTAGGCTTACTCATCCTGTAAACAGAATATTTACCTACTTAATACCATCTAAATGTTCCTTAATAATGCATTGTGTTTGCTTCAGTAAGCCTGCTTGCTGAACCATTACACAGTAAAAATTATTCCATGTCGGGGAAATTTATCTTCTAATACAGTATGCTGCTCCCCTCAGCTTTGATGTCTATTCTAATATGTTCTCATTAATCAATTTAACCTCTCGAAAAAATGTCTGTCTGTTCATTTGCATTTCAGGGGCTTATTTTAGATTTGTCGTGCATGGTTACTAATGTTATTTAGTCTCTTTCTAATGAAGATAGTACTAGGGAATTATCTGCGCCTCTGCAAGTAAATATTTATTAGTTACCCGTCCACGGCGTTCATTGGCTATAGGGATGATTTGAGTTGTATATATGCAAAGAGTATTACCATACAGGAAACGTCCATACATCCATAGATGTATTCTTTTAATGTAAACTTAGTCCCTCTGATTACTGAAAGTTAGAGATACAGAGCTAAGTCTGTGTCACACAAAGGTGTGGCAATGGAAAGAGGGGTGAATATTGTGTACTCTGAGTATCTTCAGATGAGGGTGAGGAATAAAACTCACAAAGTATGTGTTGGGACTAGCTGTGCACAAAGAAGGTCCTAAATGAAATGGGAACTAAACACCTAACTACCACAGGTGCCTCTCAGAAACTACCCAGTTATATAACAGGAACTTTTAGTTTAGACCTTTTACCCACTGTTTGTTGAGGTAGTGTCTTAGCTGGACACCTGACATTAGTAATTAAAGAATGTTCTTGGCAAAAGGGACATTGAACAAGTTTTTTATATAATTGTTATGTTTTCTTGGAGGTTTTTTGGTTTGTTTTTTTGTTGTTTGGTTGGTTTTTTGTTGTTTTTTTTTCAAGATTAACAGTTTCTGTGACAGCTCATAAACCAGAAATAGAATAAGTCATAAGATAGTTTCCCTGTTCTTCTCAAACAACCTATTTCAGACTTCGTATATGTTAAAACACTGATAGCGCATGTACTTGAGAGTTTCCTTGGACAAAACATGTGTTTTACATTATACATCATATATAATACATGCAATGGTTTTTCTAATTACCCATAACATGCCTTGACCACTGCAAATTATTGTAACATAACTCAGTTTTCCCTAGTACTTACCCCTTTTTTATGGGCTTATCTGTTCTCTTCTGAGTTTCATATTTGCACTCTAAATTCTTAGGGGCAGGGACTGTACTATTGCTTTTACATGTCATCTATCATGCAGAAGTCCTGGCCTCATACTAGAGCTCATATTTACTGTGGCAGCACAAATAATTAAAATCCTCTTCTCTTTGTTACTCCTCCATTACTCTTAATTTTATTTAAACAAGTTTAGGAAATTGCTGTTGCACTAAGGTTAAATTTGCAGACTATATGACAGTCAAAACTAATTATTTGCACAATTCCACCTCTAACTATGTTGACAAGATATTATTTATCATCAAGGGTCAGGGCTGGGCTTGCCACTACACAAATGATGGATGCTCTCTATTGACTGCTCTCTCTTCCTAAAGAAAAAGAGAAAGGGAATAAAGGAGAGAGACTTATGAAGTGAAAAAGAAAACTAAAACAGCTTTAATGAAAATAGTAACTATAAACCAAAATACAAATATGTCAAAAACCAGTATCAAACTGCACCTTGAATACTGTGTCCAGTTTGGTGCCCCTCTCTACGAGAAGGACATTGAGGTGCTGGAGAGGGTACAGAGGTGGGCTACAAAGCTAGTAAGGGGTTTGGATCATGTCTCTTATGAGGAAAGGCTGAAGGATCTGGGGCTGTTTAGGCTTGAGAAGAGAAGGCTGAGGGGAGACCTCATTGCCCTTTACAACTACCTGAAGGGAAGTTGTAGCAAGGAGGGAGTTGGTCTGTTCTCCCTGGTGACAAGTGACAAAACAAGAGGAAATGGCCTGAAGTTGACCCAGGGGAGGTTCAGGCTGGATATCAGGAAGCATTTCTTTCCAGAAAGGGCTGTCAGGCATTGGAATGGGCTGCCCAGGGAGGTGGTGGAGTCACCAGCCCTGGAAGTGTTTAAGAGGTGGTTGGATGTTGTGCTTAGGGACATGGTTTAGTGGTTTTTGATGTGGCTAGGAATAAGGTTGGACTTGATGATCTTGAAGGTCTCTTCCAGCTGAAACTATTCTATGATTCTATGATTCTCTTCTCTGGAATTCTTCAGAGAGCAGAAAAGAAATGAGTGTGCAGGTGTTCCCAGGAACAGGACATTTGGACTGAAGATGCATAGTCAGTAAATACTGAACATACAGTATTCAGAACTCTTCTACAAATGCCTAATTCAAGGAACAGAAGAGCCATTAAGAGTGACAGTGTATTAACACTCCTTTTTTTCCCCTCTTTTTAAAGAAGGTGTGGGTGGGGTTTTTTTAATTATTATTATAGCACTATCATTTTCCCTTCATGATACAACCTTTCATCCATCTCACTTCTTTTTCCTCCACCCTTCCTAGACATATACATGCTACGTTCCTCCAATCCTTTTATTCACTCCCAATGCCCCTTTCCTCTCAGCTGTCCCTCTAGCATATATTATTTACTTTGTCTTTAATCCTCACAGGCTGAGATGCAGCGTTCAGCAGTTTCAGTCAAGTTTGCATGGAAAGCCCCTGGTTAGCTGATGGGGATCAGATGGCTACCATGCTAGTCCAGCAGCAGTCATGCTTGTTCAGTTTGGTTATATATACAGATTCACACTATATATCGTGTTGCCAGGAAAAACTGCACGGTTCATGTAGTCAAATCAAATGATGATTAAAGCCATTTGTTTTATTAATGACATAATTATGTGAGACTCAGAACTATACATTCAGGATCAACACAAAAAAACCACCCCACAAAACCAAACAGATCCCTCTCCGTGCTGAGACAGCTCCAGTCACTGGGGCAGGGGCAGAGCCAGCAGCACCCACCCGCCAGCCCACCCTATTTCTCTCCTGTTACAGATCTTCACACCATTTTTCAAACCTGTTCTTTTGTTTCAAATTCTCATTCTATAATCTCCTGGTAACTGCTTCATCCAGCCACCTTCCCCTTCAGCGTGACCCATTTGGGGCAGATGTCCTCCCAGGTAGGTTGCTGTATTTGACTTGCCCATAGAGCCTGCACACATATTCTGAACAAATGTTATGCAGACCGTCTGGCAAGGCAAGCACACCACCCTACCCCCCCAGGATGTTGTACAGGCCATGATTTCTATGAGGCTTGCCTTCACGTGTAACTTCTAAATATTTGACCACAATCTTCAGTGATAGTTTTCTCAGAGCCTGCAGGTTTTGCTGAACTCTTACATAGACACCTGACTTCTCACTGCTTACTCCCTAACCTTCCCACTCCAAAGAGACTGGAGAACAGATACAGGTTTCTTCTTTAAGCACAAGAAATTGGTTAGCACAAATTTGTCTGAGTTACATGCCTTTGTGCCTCACTTTTTCTTTTGACTGCCTATGAGTGGAAACAAATCTGGAGGGACATACAGACAAGTATTTTGTAGATTAATACCTGGAAAGCTCTTCAAGGAAACTTGAGACAGAACTCAGAGTTAGGCTCAAGAAATAAGAAGCACAATATAGATGAATTTGGTGTGGACAAGGATAATTAAGTCGGTAAGGAAGGCTGGCTTCAGTGGTTCATGCTATCTGACCACCTCAAGACTAAGCCCATGATGCAGTGAAAAACTCAGTAACCGAAGTTATTAAACAGGCATTCTTTATTTTGTGGCGCCGGATGCACAGGGGATCACTACTCCAAATGTGCATCCCGATGCAAGCTAGGTACATAGTTTATATGCAGGCTAAATACACATATTCATTATACTTCTTAGAAAGGGCAGTCTTATGCTAATGAATTCCTGGAATTCATTTACATAGGCCGAGCATGCGTAATAAAATTAGGGTTAGGGTCTTTTCTCCCCTCGGTGGTCTTCCATGACCTCTGATGGACATTTACTTCATCTTCTCTTCTTCATCACCATGTTCTTTTAGTGACTTAAAGCCTAAAATCCTTATTCTTGGTGGTTCTTGTCTGTTCAGCCTGCTTGGGTGCCTCGAGATGTCTTGTTGTCTTATTATTGTTGCTTGTTCAAAGATTAGTAAAACTCCACCAGACATCCTGTCTCCTGCCTTCACCCATGTAGTTATAGAAAGATGAAGACATGATCTGTGTCAATACTACTGCTTAGACAAAGGTAATTCACAATTACAATAATGCCTTAAATGGATTATAAAGCACACAACTAGATTTTTATTTTTTTTTAATCTATTAAAATGTTAAAAAGAAACACTTTAAGAAAGGGCAAAAATGACCTTTGAAATGGAAAGGAAATATGTAATACTCTTTAAAGAGATTTAGAAGTCCTGGTTGTCTATACAATATTTTAATCAAAGACATACTTACCATCATTAAAAGTAGACAGCAGAAACTGAGTGATCATAAAAGGAACTGGCTGCAATTTATTAACCCTATTTCTTAACATATACAAATACTTTTTCTAAATCACACTTTACAACACAAAATCATAATTGCTAAGACATCCCATGTGTGAATCATGAAGAATTATTTCATACCTAATTGCACCAGTGGCACTTGGGTTTAGCAATGTGCTGGGCATTAAGTAATATGCCATTATTCACACCCCACAGTGTTGTATTGTTTATCTTACAGTCTCTTTTGGTTAACACATTTTCCTGCATTCTCAGCATTTCACAGGTCACTCCAAATACAAAAGAACGATGTAATGTTCAAAGTTCTTGTTTGAAGACTATTTCACACTGTCATCCTGCGAAGAGGTTCTTTTCTATCCTAAAATTTAGAAGATTTGAAAGACTGGAAGTTTATGAAACTTTCCACAGTTTGTCTACTAATCACTTTTATTGTACAATACCTTTTTTACTGTTTTGGGTTTTTTTAATGACAGTGTTCTGGCTTGTGACAGTATGAAGTAAGGCTTTTTATCAGAATATGCAGGTGATAGAACTAACCTTAGTCTATTCTGAAAGTCTAGTCTGAGGAAAAGTATGAAACTGAGCACTGACAAACATCAGGAAGATTTGTCATATTCTGAAATTTAAAAATGAAAGTCATTGCATTTAAATTTCACATTGCTCATCTCAGTTCTGCAGTGCTATTGTGGAGAGGATATACAATTTATTTAACTCATAAAACCTTGCAGTCTTCAAGAACAGAAGAAATAGCCATACAGATATAAGGAGTAACAAAATGTTTTCTATGCAAACTGATGTAGACTTGGTAAATCTAACTTAAGGTTTTGAATTTGTCAGCACTCTTTTAACGCAATTTCAAAGATGTGTGGCTAAGCAGTTTGTCATCTTTTCCACCTAAATATAACTTTATTACGCTTTTGTCCACTTTACATGGATTACTCTTTCCAGATATATATAGTAGTTCTTTTGAAATTAATTAGATTTTTCCTCTTACTGAAAATTATGTTAGAAAACATATTGAGTTTGTTTTAATCTACCTTCTGTGCATTTCAGGATATACAGTACAGCCGTGTTGAAAGCACAGTTGTATTTATCTGAAAAAAATTCAAAAAGGAACTGTGAAACAACTTCAGGAGGAACTTTTTAAGATGAGAATAATATCCTAGAAGATGTATTGAATGGAGTCAGCCATAAGATAACACTTAGCTAAGAAATGACATTGAAAAGCTTATTAAGGCAAACCTATGTGTTAGAGCTTGGTTTGAAAAATGTCAAAAGCAAAAAGATTCAGACAAATTATACACTTTTGACTAGGCAATGGATCAAGTGGCTGACCAGCCAGGACACGGATAGATGATGTTGTTGATCTTACGAAAGTAGGAAAAATTATTCCAAGTAGATCACAGAGATTGATTTGTCTTCCATACCTTAGCAACACAAAGAAAACATAAAATACAGTTGCAGGAGACTAACAGTGTCTCTGATTTCTTTGCATTAGGAATATTGTACTTCTGTGTGACAATCCCAAACTTCTCTTTTTTAAACAACAACAACAATAAATTATGGTTCTAACAAAAAAATATTTGGATAGAATTGAAATGCTGTCTTATTACACACAATATAAGCCTTCATTTTTTAAATTCTTCTTCTCTTCATATTTGAGTCTGTTGTTAAAATGAATGGATTACTATATTATGTAAAATATTGCACTCAATCTTTTAAAAAATAGTTGAATACAAAGATACTGAAGATGAAAAATTTATTGCTGTGTCTCTTGTATTTTAAAAATTCACATAAAGAGAATAAACCTACTAAGTGTAGCGTCAAAGGTCAAATCCTCTGTGCATTTTTTGCAGTTGACAGCACATAAGATTTTCTGTGGCATAAAGAACAGTTCATAAAGAAACTTACCATGTTAGTCCTAGTTAAACATAGGAGCCTCTGCATTGTACTACAAAATCCTTTCAAAGCTTAGTGCGTGAGAATGACAAAGTTGAGTCTTGCCAAGGATACCTTAGACTGTTCTTTGCTTTAGATGGCTCAGTATGTGTCAGTTACTCATGTAACAAATAAACAATGTATTTTCAACTGATGCCTGCATTTGAACAGTATGTGAATAGAGTCCTAAAGTCCCAAAACTCCAGTGTTGATCATGCACTCATGATGGTTCCAACAGAGTCAATGGAATATAATAGAAAAGTAAATTGACTTGTTTGGTGTTCCACTCCAGAAACGAAGCCCCAAATCCTTTATTTTCCATGCCTAGCACATATAAACTCTGTTTACATAAGTTAATGTCAATTACAGTCTGGGAATGAATCTTCATGTTATTTTTCTACAAAAATTATGAACTTGTTGAAACTGAAGTTATTCATAGAATCTGTTTCCCAGTTTTGATAGATTTCTTTCTCAGCTGACAATCTTGGTGAGAAATACCTGTTCCATATTACTCAGAAGTACAATAGTGTAATAGCATAATCAATAATGAGAACTGTATGCATCATTTGTGGGAAATTACATTCCTACTTTTCCTTATTCAAAAATCCATTGATTTTTCTACCTGTGATTTGGAAAAGTGATACTCAGTCTCATGGCAGGGTCTTGAGCTAAACCTTGTATGTTCTAGTTAACTGTTATTATAACCCATGGAGAGTGACAGCTGAAGCACCTGCATCTAATACAAGTTTTGCTTTGTATTTAGTGTGGTAAGAGTCTATTTCTTTTAGAAAAATGGAGAATACTTTTTAAAAAGTCCCATTTCTTCCAGATGTGAATTCCAAAGTACATGAGAGACAAAAGGTAACAAAACAGGTAATTTATCCTACCAGTCACCCTGGCAGTAATAAATTTTAGAGAAGAAGGAAGATAGCTCTGAAGTTGTTGCTATGCAACCTCTTCCAAACGTATATAAAGCTGACAGTTGCTGCTGTTTGTTTATTTTTGGAGCCAGCTTTCTCTAATAGAAAAAGTAAAAAACATAGGCCTTGAATGTGTAAGTCTAGCCCACTGCTACCCTTTGACATTATACATATCTATTTGACATTTGATATTATGTAGGCGCTCTTTGAAGCTTACCCAGCTCCATGTTGAAATTGTTTCTCTGGTCAGAAACTGCAGTCCCGTTCCAAGTTCTGGCATGGATTTATGTGACCTTTGAACATACAGCACAGTGATTTGAATTCATTTCACTGAAGTTACCCTTTCCCAAAGTGTATATAGGCAGGCCCACTCAGTGTCCCCAAGCAATTCATTCAAATGCCCTTTATCACTGAAAGGAAACACTTTAGGTTTTGTTTCTTTACTTAAGGGACTTCCCTGTCTCAGCCTGACCTGCCTAGTCAAGTATAATAATATCCTTGAACTGTCTCTCACCCTCTTTCAGCCCAGCTCTTTTTCTCATTTCCGCAGCACAGTTGTATTGCTTGTGAATTCCCATTACTGATCTTGGCTGAGATCTGCAGTTTCTCAGACGCTGCAGAGATGGACATTCAGGAGCATAATGACAGACTTAGTGGCACTTAGATACTGGGAAAATGACAGTATAGCTTTAGTATTTTTTGTAATACTGACCAAGGGTGCACTAGGAGACCTCCTTTACCTCATGGATGGAGGGTTTTTTGGCTGCCAGGACTTGGGGCCAGCTGAGAGCTGCTTCTGCTGAGGACAGCCCCTTCTACCATGTGACGCATGGAGAGAGACTCCTCGATGCTATGAGGTGGCCATGGCCAGGGCTGCCCCCAGCCCAGCGGAGCTGCCTTCAGCTGAAGTTTCTGGGCCCTACATCTCTCACTACATCACAGCCATGGGCCTAGCCATGGGCCTAGGATGGGCCCTACTGAGCTGTGGCCATCCATAAGCTGACATCTCTACCTGTTTTCAGCCCACCCCTGTCCCCAATGAGGTGCCCAAGGCCTGCAGCTGGGGCTTGGGACTGCTCCTAGCTGCCCCCAAATGCTCTGGCAGGGTGAGATGGGCCCTGTCTACTGGACTCTGTTCTGTTGCCATGTGGAGCCCCACTGCTCCAAAGTCCTTGGCCTGGTCCTCACTGTGTTGTAATAACAGGTGTCATCTAAGATCACAGGATAACAGAATGGCTGATGTTGGCAAGAACCTCTGGATGTCACTATGTCCAACCCTCCCGCTCAGAGGACAGCCTAAAGCAGGTTGATCAGTGCTCTGTCCAGTGGAGTTTTCAATACCTCCAAGAATGGAGATGCCAAAAACTCCCTGAACATCCTGTTTGACCACCTTACCTGTGGAACAGTCATGGTTATATCTAGGCATATTCAAACACCTAATGGTCTCTATGTATATCTGGATGCTGAATACGAAGATGAGACTTCTGTCAGAATAAAGTTGAGGATTTGATCGTAAGAAGCACCCTCTGGGATAATTTCTTCCTGAAGATTTAGATGGCTAATGTTATTACTCTACCACCCTCCATCATTTCTGAAAGATCATGGAGAACAGGTGAGGTGCCCGAGGACTGGAGGAAAGCCAATGCCACTCCCGTCTTCAAAAAACGCAAGAAGGAAGACCCTGGTAATTACAGACCAGTAAGCCTTACCTCCATCCCTGGAAAGGTAATGGACCATCTCATTCTGGAGATCATATCTCAGCATATGGAAGAAAAGAAGGTTATCAACAGTAGCCAACATGGATTCACTAAAGGTAATTCATGGTAGACTAATCTGATAGCCTTCTATGATGGTGTAAAGGTAAAGGACATTTTGCAAAAGAGACTTTTTCCATTAGAAATCAGTGAACAGAGTAGTAAGACAGATATACTGGTGTAGTTTTGGTACACAGAAGATATGTTGTACTGATAAAAAACATGCTGAGTGGTCCTAGTCATGGTTTCTCTTGATAAGTGTATTCATGGGTATTTCTTCTTGCTATATAAGAACATATATGTTGGTAGGAAATATATATGTTGGTAGGAAATATATATGTTAGTAGGAAACCCATTGAACAGACTAACTGTGAAGTAAACCTTCAGACCAAAGGACTGCATATTGGCTAGGAAAATCTGCAAAGTTTTTTATTAGTTAAGTAGTTAAACTCAGAGATGTGCAAGGCAGTTAGCAGTAAGTGATAAGTGAAGCTGTGAGAAGAGTGATCCTTGCTTGGACTTAAGTCCACATTGTTGGCTAAACAAAACTGCAAAGAAAACCTCACAAAAGCCCACAGTGAGAAATAAAATAGCAGGGAATTTATATCTTAACACTAGTCCTTGCATCCCTCAGAAATGTTCTGGTTATTGAAGCCAGTCTCCTGTCCACATAAGAACATAAAGCTTAGTTCTTACCTTTAATTTCAGATTTTATAAATATAGATTTCATATGAAGCTATAGCTTTGTAATAAATAAGCTTCAGTTAATCTTTTCCAGGTATTTAAAAAAATAGCTCTTAGCAAAGAAAAGAAGCTATGAAGCTTGAACAAGTCCCATGTAGCCTGAAGCACTAAACATTGCTCTCTGATCTTCAGGGCTCTAGGAAAGGGGAAAGTATGTTTTCAGGTTACAGAGCAGCTCTTCTTGTCTCTTCCTTATCCTCTCAGTCCTCACCCAAAAGCCTCAAATGTCCCCAAACCTCACATGTATAGGTTAAGTTAGAGATTATTCTTATAATGTCTGCTGCAGCCATAGGAAAGGAACAGACTTTATCACTAAAGAGCTCTTGGAGGTATCACTTAGGTTTTTGACATGCTTCCAGTAAAGTAAATGAGAAAGTTTTCCTCTATCTATGGGAACAGTATTTCTTTGAATGTTCTCATGGGGTTTCATGATGTGAACAGGTAAGTGAACTAGGTTTTTCACATGATTATCTTATGCCCCATCAATTCTCCCTTTGCAAGTAATTTGTACAAGGAAAAAAAAAAAAATTTCATGTATTATTAAACTTTTGACTGTTTCTTATCATGAGCAGAACATGTAAAGAAAAAATGCTCTTTTTTTGGTAATTTTTAGCAGAATCAAGTAACAACAAATAGATTTTTTTCTTCAAATTACTAGATAGTGGCTCATGTTGGAAGAGATCCAAGATGTTGTCATTAAAGCTTTTTATTATTTCTTAAAAAGATGCTATCAAGACCCTAATTTTCCTACAAATATCAAAATACTAACAGTATAACAGATTACAAATTATGTTCTTAAAATTGCCTTTCTTTTATTGCTGTGCAGCTGCTGCAGGTGGTTATTGTATCTTTGCTATAGGATTATGTTTGGGAAAAAAACTGGATGATGATAGCAGGTTATTATTCATTAAGCCAGGAGGTTTCTTCCTCTTTTTTATTTCTCTGGTTGTAATATTCTGATCCAACAAGACATTCCTCTACTGAACAGAGGTTTGGAATCTCTTCCTCAACCAGGGCTTGCAAGGAGCTCTATTTCTTAGACAAGTAAACCCTGAGATATTGCTTATGCCTATATAAAGTCATGTATCACCAAAGCTGAATTTAGGACTATCTAGCACTAAACTGGAATCTAGGAATGTCACTCTCTCTGGTGTTCTCTAATTCATGGTAAGCATTAAGAATAATGCCACTGCTGTAAATGACAGTGGATCAGACAAAGCTTTTATATACATCACTTGCCCACTATTCCAGGCTTTATTTGAAATGCCTGCTATTTAACAAAATTCTACCATGCAGGCCAGTGCCACATTGTAAAGGGAGTGTCAGGATGACTGCACAGATGTTACTGCAACCTCTGCAAAACCCAGGCCTTTACCACAGAGACAAATCCTCCATAATGGATTCTGTGCATAATAAATACAGATTTAATGATGAATATCTAAAATCACTTAGGGTGATAAGGCTATTTTTCATCATTTGCATGTTGTAAAAGGAGAAATTTGCAAGACATATGCCTTTAAACTACAGAGGGAAAACTGTTAAATTCCTGTGTGAGCAGTCTATACCCATGGTTTGTTTGCTTTTATAAATATTTTTAACACTTGAACATCTTTGAAGGGTTAGACATTGGCAGTCATTCTAAATAGCTAAGCTTATTTATGATGCAAATAAGGAAACAGTGGATGCCATTTGATTTTTCTACCTTATTGTGTTATACTTATCATTGAAGTATTTGGTCATCTAGGCATTATGAAAATTAAGTATAAGAAAAGTTTGAAAATTTGAAAATCCCATTCTTCTGGAAATGTTGACATTTTTATTGTGACTGTAAGCCACTAATGAAAGTAGTTATATTAGTAATTGGAATAGAAATTGATTTTTTTCTATTATGATAAAACAATTAAAATATTACTTGAAATTTATTTTATTTTAGGAATATGATGTCAATAATAGCATATGTCAAAACATGTCAGAAAATAATATGTTGTGACAGAAAGTGTCACATTCTATTTCATTATAGTACTTGACATAATGCTCTAGGTTGATGTGGTTTAACCATTACAGTACATCAAATTAATATAAAAGTTGACATGTTTTTACTTCATTGAAATAAAAATGTTTCATAAGGTTGAAAGAAAATATATCAGCATAGAAGATTATGTTACTTCTGCTACTTCTCATACTTAAAAAAAAAAAATATATATATACTCTGGATGAAACCTTTCTTTTAATCAAATCATTTTCTAATGAATGGTTCTTACAGCAGAACTTTCTCTGGCAAGAGTAATATACATGTGAAGCCCTATATGTTAAGGATTTTTATCTCCTATGACTTTTATCCACGCAATACACCTTTACAGCAGCTGGGGATCTGTCTTAGTGTTCTACTTTATCTTCTTGTTGGTGGATGTTTTTCCTTTTATCATGATGTTGGGAAAGCTAGGTCAGACATCTGAGCTTTACGTTTTGTTTGTGGTCATTCTGATCTCTGTCACAGTGAATTTCTCAGACACAAGCCAGCTGCTGAGAAAACTGTCTGCTATGCTTGTGGGTCTTACTTTGATGTCTGACATTTCCAGTTTCCCAGAGGAATGCAGTTGTCATGGGAAGTGGTGATCAGGAAGACTGAGACCATCCTTTATGTCGCCAAGGCCAGTCACATGCTGACCTTTCAAGATCAGGACTGAAACACTGATCATATTCAGCTGAGAGCCAGCACTGAAAGCAAAGATGGGAGTGATGAACTTTTGATTGTCAGGGCTGCCAAGCAGTTACAGCTTGTAGCATTCTGGAAATTATGGAGATTTAGAAAGAGAAGGTGAAGAAAGAATAAAGATGGACCCGAAACATTTGATGTTATTCTAGTGATCTAATTGTATAGTCAGGATGTCCTGAGGGATGGAGGTTCCCTGAGGGTGGGGACCAGGAACCATGATGGTGGCTCATAGGGGCCAGCTGGTCAGAGGTTTCACCAGTCAAACCAGTCCCACTACAGGTCAGGAGCAGGAAAGACAGGGACACTGGGAAGCCCCAGGCATCAGGGATTAGCTGAAGCTGGGCTGGGATGTGGGCCCACAGGTAAGCCCATCTTGGCAGGGCCCATGTCTGGGCAGGGCAGGGCAGGGCTGTGTGGAGCTAGAGACCAGTCCTGCTGCAACATCTCTGGAGCAGGGACTAATGGCTCTGGGAAGCTGGAATGGGGTCCTGGGCCGTAGGCAGGGTGGGGGAAGCTACAGGCAGAGATGGACAGTAACAGTCAGGGCTGTTGGTGGCCTCAGAACCCTAATAGTACAGTACAGTGATCCTCTGCAACTGCAGATACCTGTATTATTTATTGCAAAGATGGAATTCCATCTGACTATTGGATGAGAAACTGAAGCTTTCAGTCATTTGAAAAACTTTTTATTTTACTTGAAAACTGACCTGTGTGAGTGACTTTGGCAAGTATCAGTGAGAATGTAAAGGGGGCATTCATTAGTACCTTCTAGATGCCCTCAACAGAGATACAAATACTCTAAGCAAAGTCCTAAGTTGGTCAAAACCCACACATACACACAATTTTAACTGAAACACAATTTAAGGCAATGCATGAGACAGCTACAAACTGCACCATGTGGTCCTGTGAATCATGTGTGGTTCAAAGATCAATCTCTGGAGCTCACTGCTTGAAAAAAGAAGGTGGTAGTCTAATGAAATAAGAGGTCCCAGGATGTGCAAAAGTTGTCAATGAAGACATACAGAACTGGGTTTTCGCAACTGATAGTTTCTTTCTAATAGTTTGATGTAAATATGAGGCTATATCCAGGAGCCTTTCATATGATCTTACTGTCTTACCAAATGAAATTTGGACTTCCAAGAAACCAGTCTAAACTGGTTTCTACTTTCATTTGATGGGAAGTAATATACAAGTTCATGTTCAGTGAAAGTGAAGCTCTCTCTGCTTGTTTACAGCAAGGGTAATTGGGCTTCATGCAGAGTAAGACTAGGGAGGCTGGCAAGTTCTTCTTCACAATAGTACTACACAAAAGACGGGCTTTTACATGTTGGATGCAGAATAACTGTTATCTCCGTGGAAACAAATATATGCTATATTCTTGTATAAACAGAAGCTTTGAAAGCTCATTTAAAGTTGTCCTTTTGTTTTAAAAAGGAAATATTGATCTATTTAAAACTTTCAAAATTAAGTTGACTTTAATAGCAGTGATTTCAGTGTTATGTGGGAAAAAAATTACTTTCAACAAGGCTTGTATACCACTGTTGTCAATAATTTATGTTTCATAACAGAACTATACTTCTATATTTAATACTCAGAATAAATACAGAATCTTTAAAAAGAAAAAAGAACAAATCTGAGGAGTGAATGGTGCACACTGTTAATATGATACAAAGAAAATTAGACCCTTGGGAACTATTTTTCAACCCTAAAAATACCAAAAAGATGGTATGATCTAAGGTTTGTAAAAGCAAAATAAATCTAAGAGTTTTGAACTGGCTTCCTAGTGTACAAGAGTATAAATTGCTGCTGCTTCTTGAGTTGACATTTATTTACCATTTTGCAGTATGAGAAAGCCTCAAGATTAGAACAGAGAAAATTAAATTATGTTCCTGTTCCTTTGGCTACTGGGAGGATTGTGTTTTAGAGATAGCTTTAAAGGTACATGGCACTGGTAAAGGCCAGTACCTCACTAAATGTGGTTTATTCTTAAATGAACTGCCATGGATTCACTCAGCCAGAACTAAAGAAATCAATCAATTTTATTCCCTACTAAATAATTATTTATTTTTGAAGAACATTTAGAAATGTCAATAGTATGTAGATAATGTCATTTTGAGGGCTGATAAGAGACTTCATTTTAAAATCCAAAGTCCAGCTGAGGATGCAGCTAAGAAATACAGCATTTCCATATCTGAAGTAGCACTGTTTTAAATTAAGTGAGCTTTTCCACAAATAGCTCTTTAATGAAGCAAAACTAATTAACTGTGGTCTGGGTAGACTGAGTTTCCTGGCTACTAAGATTCATTGCAACTGTTTATAATGTTAATAGTTTTAAATTTCTTTTATTAATACTGCTTTAAGTAAATCTTCTATTTAGTATTTATGTAAGTATTATGACCAAGGAAATATGTTGAGTCTCAGTGAAAATAAGGGGGATGAGATTGTAATAAAGTGTATAAAGTTATTAAATGGGGGTTGCTGCATGGCATTAATTTCATTCTAAGCATTTAGGTATTAAAACATTTATAACCACATTTCTGTCAGGCCTGTGAGAAATAGCAATTTCATATCTGTTTAACTGACGACAGTGATTGATCAAAAATACACTGTTTTATCCTGATAGAAAATGTATTTTCCTTCTTACAAGTCTTGCTGAATTTATTAATAGACTCTTGTTTTTCTTTTCTGTCAAGTCCCTCTAAAGTAAATTGCCCTGAGAGAAGACAGGGTGTGAGAGGAATATGTGAAAATTACCAAATAAAGCATGAAGGTGGAAAATATTAATTATGAGAATTGACATGTCACAGAACTAGTATGAAAAATTAATAATACAAAAAAGCTGTGCAATACGAAGTAATCTGAGTGTTTTTAACAGGGATCATTGCCAGAAAATTCTAATTTCTAATAATCATATCAGGAAGATTTAGAAAAAAGGTCACTTAACTGGGAACTGCAGAAATTTATTTCATCACTATGCTACCACGTGTGGAAAACTCTGGTAATTCTGGACTGGGAAGACTAGTTTACCAGCAGGAAGTGTGGTGTTTTAATTTTGTAGCTGACTTCTCTCGGAAAGGCCAGCCACTCAGCAACTGCAGCTACTTCCTCCTCACTTGCACAAAAGGAATTGCCTTTCCATGCTGGCATGCTGGGACACTGTTGCTGAGTCTCAGATGGCTGACTGTATAAGAAAAGCTTTTTCAGTGCCACTTCCAGACATCCTGTGGGAGGGTGCTTGCATTCACACAGAGATTCATGGAAATCACAGGAACTTTCTATGAGTCCAGATCCATTTCTACTTAAAACAGTTTCCAAACCCATGTTTTATGTGAAGAGCGTGACTTAGACATCTCTGTAACACATCTTAGTTTTGCAATGAACTAGGCAGGAGCATGATCACAGTTTTATTGCATGTGTATCAGAAAATATCTTATTTTGTGCTTTACATTTCTGCCATACATGGCACTTATTTAACAGGAGGTTTAAAACATACGCAAGGATAAGCACAGGATATTTTGAACAGATGTCTCATTTTGTCGATTGCTGTGGAGGGTTTCTTGGATACAGCAGCTACTTCAGTAGCTCTGGAAGAGCAATACCTTTGAGCTGCAGTCATTCAAATGGGGCTGTAGTGCTAGATCACACAAGCAGTTTAGTAACAGCAAGAAAAATTGCTATGTCTGGAATAAACTAAATGACCCTTCAGCCTGGAATCATGTCTTTGGTAGGAGCCATCTCTAGAAAAAGATGATAAGGAAAGGCTTCATATAGAGTGGTACTTGCTGTGATAAATGTCCTCACTTTGGAGAAGCTGTAGTGCAGGTATCTCCTGAGGTGAAAGCTGTTGCTGCATCTTTTGTGTAAGAGTCCTCTGCACACTTTTCATCCATGATTTGTGTAACTGTTTTTGTAAGTATTTATACTTTTGACATCCACAGCATCTCACGGCAGTGAGTTCCACAGTTTATGAATTGTCTGAAGAAATATGCTTCCTTTCTTCATTTCAAAGCTTCAGCTTATTTAACAGGAGGGTATAAAACATAACCACAGATCAATATAGCAGAAACACAGGGCCATAACGGAATCTTCTAAACACAACTGAGTAAAAATGAGGTAGAAAAATGATTAAGGGATTCTTTTCATTATAAATCATCTATTCTTTCCTAAATTAATACCCTTAAGAAAAACAGGATCTGAAAATAAGTTGAAGCAAGCTAAACACAAATGTATACCAGGTAAAATCTCTTCCATGAGTGACTCTATTGCCCTCCCAGCTAAGTTAATAGCAAAAGTCTGATAACAGGCAGCCCAGAACTTTAAAAGGCTCTTTGTTACTGATATAGTCCAACCTTACTAGTAGTTGTAGGAGCAGAAAAATTTTAGTGAGTTTTCAGCAGATCTATAGGTAATTGAGCTCTTTTCATTAGCCTATTGTTAGAGGCAAATGCTAATTAATGAAAACTACAAACCACATTTCTCATCAAACTTTTAACAAGCAAAGGTTTGCAGTAGAGTATGTAAGTGTTCCCTCTGGTGTACTTGAGTATGAACTCCAAGACTGCCTGAACATATGCACTAGGACTCTGGGCTGTTAAACCTTAAGACTTCTTTCTTGTCAGAAGTGAAGAGGATGCAGAAACACTTGATCCAGCAATATTTTTGCATCAAGACAGCTATTAAATAACATGGGCATTTCATCCTGTTTTTAGTTCATTTATAATGAACACTTCTCAAATACTGAAGCTTTTCTTGTGGCAGTGAGAAAATTTCCTCTTTCACTTGGGAGCATGTAGCATTGAAAACAATCTGTAAACTTGCTTTTTCTGAGAGGTTAGCTTACATCATTTATTTGCAGATTTACCTCCAAACATGAAATTTTATAGTGGTCAGTCCTTGTAAAGTTGATAATCTGGAGCAGTTCTGGTACTAAATAGCATGAACTATTTAATTTGACAAGAAACTTAATTGGGCTTAACTGGACAACTCTGAAAAAAGCGAAAGGGAAATGAACAGTAGGGGCTATGAATGTGAACTTCTCTTTTTCCAAATGCTTTCCATCCCCTACAGTTTAGACAGTTTTTCATTCATTCTCTTTATTCACATAAACCATTGGTCAATTGTTTTGGAACATCTCATTCATCTTAACTGAGCCAAATCCTCTGTCTGATTTTCTAATATGTGATTTGTGCTTAATTAGGGTATTAGAAATCAGGCTGATGATCTGTTTTGTTGTTGGATGTTTTTTTTCCAGGTATGATAAATAAACAGCAGGAGGACTTTTTCTATCATCATGAGAAGTATTAAAATAAGCAGCTACTGTATCCTACCAAAAAATTATTGAAAGTTTTGTTCATGATGGCTGATGACTGGTAACACTAACAAATCAAAATAGTCCATGGCTGAAAGTAAAGATATCAAAGATATTATTCATACACTTTCAAGGTTGAAGGGATGATACTGCCTTTTTATGTTTGTTTCTTTTTTCTAATCCACTTGCAGAGGAAAGACCTGAACATATAAGCAAGTTGAAAAACTATGTGGAGGGACCATTTAATTTCCCACACTGGATTCATTTAATTTCTTGCTCTGCTAATGAAAGTATGCTTGCTGCTTTTATACTTGTCTTCACCTGCATGTTTTGATTAAGGGCATGAATGCTGATGAGCTTATACTGATCTGATTACACGTAGAATATGCCAAGTGATAGGGGGAGAGAACAGAGGTGGACATGTTTCTCAAAATAAAAAAAAAAAAATACAGTAACTGCCATCATCAAATTCCCTCTACAATGCAGATTTTCAAAGATACAGGTGTGTCCTGTGGTACAGTTTTAGGATCTAGTACTTGACAGAAAAGACCCTTCACTGCTCACTAGCAGAGCTGGGAACTTAAACACTGAGCCATAAGCATGACCCTTCCCAGAAAGGAATTAATATTCTGGGTTTTTTTCTTATTTATGTGAAACAAGAAATGAAAAAGACCTAGTATAAATATAATAAATCAAGTGAAGAAAAAGCACAAGATCTAACAAGTTCAAGATACAGAAAATTGTGTTAAAAAAGGAGCTCCAAAGCTTTATGATGATCCTAAAGAAATGCATATTTCTGTAGGTAATTTTTAAAAGGAACTTGTTGCAATGTACTTGGTCTCTGGTAAGAAACTGAAAAGTAAGGGGGCTATATTTGTCGTCATTGGCTTTATTCTAACATTTTCTTTTCACAAGTTACATAGTAAGAAGAGTGCATGCTTATTGTCTAAAGCCAAGAACTGCCTCCCTTCATGTTTTATTCAAGCTGGATATGTTTATAAAACTGGGAATGCAGATAAAATTGCTCCCAGCACTTAGGAGATTTTGAAGCCTGCAAAAAGGATTTAGAGTCTACAGTGGGACTTCTACAGTGTGTAAGTTGCAAAAGTCAAAAATTGTTGGACTTAAAACCACCATTTGCCTACCTATAGATGCATAGACAAATTCCAAAGTTCCATTCTTTGCTAACTTTATGACAACTGGAATGTCTAAGAGTAAATTTCTGGGTGAATAAGAAGTAATTGTAGCTTGACAAGGCTAAGCAACTTGGTATTCAGGTAATGATAGCTCCATGTAAGAGTCACAAATTAGGTGTTCACTTGCTTATATTGCCAAAAAGAATCACTTTGATAAGTATAGTCAAAACACATCAGGCTTTGTTAAAAGCACAGTAATTGATTCTGTTTTCCTTCAAAACATGGCAGTAGAAGTATTGGTAATGGTATCACCACCCTTTGACTACCACCAGTTGCTGTGTTGATAGGTGATGAGAAATCTACCTCAGGATTTGAGAAACCTGTATTTAATTGCCATTTCCTTTCTTATAGCAGAATCAACTATCTGAACTCCCTGGTAGGGAAAGAGAAGAGGAGGGGAATAAGACTTTTTAAAGTTGGATTCCTTTGCACAGAAAGAGTGAGAGAAAAGTTAAATGGAAAGAATGGCTCTAGCTTAGAGGTTGCCTTCTGATTTGTATATTTTTTATATTTTCCAGCCACTTGATAAGTTTATGTTCCACAAAAAGTGGAAGTCAGGGTTTGTCCTTCTATGATGAGTGTCATAAGTGCTTAGATGCAATTATTACTTCTTGTATCTCCTCTCCTTTCTGAACTTATTAATCTTCTCCAGAAAATGAATTAGCAAGACGTAAGATCTCCTAGCTTCCTCAGGTGATAAATCATGATAGCTTCAACATTCTTCTGAAAACTGGAGGTTTAGCAGTTCAAGAAATCTTCTATTTTTTGTGTGTTTTTTGTTTGTTTGTCTTTTTAACTTTCTCAGAAAAAGGTATATTTTCAAAAGCCTAGGTAAAGTTATTAGAAAACAATGAAAATGTCTTTGTGCATGGGTAGAAAAGGCATCTCCTTTATAGGTTTTAAGAGAATAAGTGAACTCATTCTCCAGGCTTCTGAGAATAATTGAAGACTGTGGGGAAGAAATCAAGCTACAAATAATCTTGCATTTTTAAGGTTTTTAAAATATTAAAAAGAAAGTTCTCACTTCCCCCCTCCCCCACCCTTTTTTTTTTTTTCTTTTGACCTGATTGGTCTTTGTCCTGGGCAACCTGCTTTAGCTTGCCCCTGCTTGAGCAGGAGTGTTGGAATATATGACCTCAGGAGGTCCCTGACAACCAAAATAATTCTGTGCCTACTGAGGAGGCTTAAGTCCCAGAAAATCATCCCATTTCTAGCATTTCCTGCATGTATGTAGTTTTTGTCAGCCTAAGTTTTTGGAGTCTAGTATGATGTGCCTGTAACCCCCTATGAATGGTAGGAGAAATTTGTACACTTTATTCATGGATGTGGAATGATCTACAACACCCACATACCTAGATTTTATGAGATTATAAGTTTGAGAGAACATTGTCTCTTTATGTTTGGGCATTCACTAACACATAAATAGAAAGCAGGCTCTCAGCTGACAAATTTTGATTTAAGAAAAAAAGACAGTCACTATAGTATTCCAAGAATACAATTGATAATAATTAACTGGAAGTGACACAAAACCCCAGCGTAATTAGTTATCCAACATGTGAGTTTAAGTTTAATCTTAAATTCCTAAATTAAAATTAAATTCTTAATTGAAAAATAAAGCTCATGTTCTCCACTTATTGTCATGCGTTCTCTCAGCTTTTGACCTGAGAGACTTACTGGTCTAACTTGACTAAATTGACTTCAATATAAATTTTATTTTTAGAACATAAGGGAAATGGGAATTGTATGCAGTCATTTTCCCTTTCCAAGATATCCTAATGGTTTAACAGAGATCAAATATGGAGCAAAATAGGCTTCTGAAACTTTATTTTTATAACAGCTATTTATAGTTGAGACTAGAGAGGGAGGTGACTTGCAGTTGAAGAATAATGTGGAGGCCTTGTTATTATGATTCCACATTATACTTTATTCCTGTCAGCTTCTCAGGAAAATATGATTGCTATAGAATGTCTAAAAGCATACTGTTGGGCAGAGAAATGTTTGCCATCATATTTTCACAAAAAAGACATTTCCCAGAGCAGATGTTTGCCCCAGATCCTTTGCCTTAGAAAAAAATAATATTGAAAATGCTATTCAAAGCTTTATTAAATCCTAAATCCAATAAAACAGGCTTTGTAATGGACTGATAAGGATCATGATGCTGAATGAAGGGAAGCTAGGGGGTGGAGGGAAAAACAGGGTAGAAGAAACATATGTAGAAAAGGGAGGGATGAAAAAATCCTAGTGTCTGAATTCACTGGGAAAGAGGAATGGGTGCTCATTAGAACTAGCCATGATATTACATGTAGAAATGTCACATGACACAGATACAGCCACTCAACTTGGTACCTCTCCCTATTCGTTTCATGACTGCATCTGCCTCTGGTCTGGATACTTTCAAATTCTTTTAGCCCAGCACAGAAAAAAACTTAGAAGGAAGAAAAAAACAAACCAAACCAAACAAACAAAAAAGCACAAAACCCCCTCAAACCAACCGAACAACAACAACAACAACAAGAAAGTAAGGAAACAAATGTTTAGGGAAGAAAAAAATCAAGGAAGAGAATTTAGACTAAGAAGAAGTCGGCCAAATGACAACATTAATGACCTTGTTGAGGAAAATGAAAAAATAGAGGAAATATTTAGAGGAAAGGAAGACTCAGATAGGAGGGGTATGAAGAGAAGTTAGAAATACACAGATAAGAAGGGAGGAAAAAAACCCCAGTTCTGAGAGAGGATTAAAAAGCAGGAGAAGGTAAAAGTGGTGGCATATTCACTGGTCAGCTCAAGAGTGTTTCTGTATCTTCAGTGAAACTTCTGGGAAAGCTTAGATTTCTGACTTTGAGGAAAAATAAAAAGGATTTTCAATATGTTCCTCACAGAACCATGGACACTTGAAATAGGAAATAAGGGGAAGAATAGGAAAAGACAACCTGTAAGCAGTTATTTGGATCCTGGTGTTGAGTGCATGGAAGAATTAATTATTACATCCTTGATGGTTGTATACTGAAAGATTAAAAAAAGTGTATTCATGTTTCTATTATGCCTTTTTTTTAAGTCACTTGAACCCTGTTTGGTTTTGCTGTATTTAAATAAAGGTGGTTGGAGTTATCTGTAAATAATGCTGTTTCTTTATGGATCACGTAGAAAGAGCAAGAGCACCACACAAAATAACTGGCATATAGCAAATCTTTAACAGAGGTTGACCAGAGAACTCCAGTAGGTTTTCTGGAAAGGTAATAACAAAGGCAGGAGTGGAAAGGCCAGTTCAACTGGAATTGTGTTTGTAATAAGCATTGTCCATTTGTAGGAAAGAAAGGCAGGCAAGACCAAAGAAACTGAGAGAAGGTAGTAAGGAAGCACAAGATGTGTGAACCTGTATGAAGAGCTTTGCCCCTCTCCCACTTTCCTGCTGCTACAATTAAAGCAGAGTAGCTCTGTTATGAAGCTGAGTAGCTATCCGCTGCTTAGATTAAGGCAGTACCTACTTCTGTAGGTATTCTGTATTCAAGGAAACAGAATTTTCTGTATTACTTGTAAGAGAATTTTATCAAAATAATTTTAGAATCATAGAATTTTTCTGATTGGGAGAGACTTTTAAGGTAATCAAGTCCAACCGTTAACCTGGCACTGTCAGGTCACCACTAAACCATGTCCCTGAGTGCCATATTATACTTCTATTTTAACAAAAGAAGTGGCAATATCACTTTGGAAACAACCAGAAGAGTTCCAATCTTCAGGAAATCCTTTGAGCCAAAAGAAGACATACTATTTCAAAATATCTGGACACTCCTTCTTGGAAGTTTATTAAGTTGTTTGCCCATTGCTTTTAAAATAATTTTGTATTAATTTTATTTTAAAAGAGGAAGAATGGAAAAAACCTTTAACAATACTGATATTTGGAAGTGTGCTTTTATTTCCTTTGGTAGTACAAATAAACAGAGCAGTACTAGTTACTTTCTATTTAACTTGGTTTCAGCCAGTGCCATAACTCTTAGTAATAACAGCATCCTATCATATCCTGAAAATAAGCATGTCTTGATTTAACCACACACTGTAAGGAATTTAAAGACAGCATTGCATCCCATGGATGTGTAGAATGTTGAATTAAAAAGCTACAGTCCTGGCTTTTGAGGGAGTTGATCTGCTTTGTAATTATTCTGTATACATTCATCTCTACTATTTACCAGTTCAGATCTCTCAAGCATTTGTGTTCTCTTAAACTGTAGACTCTTCATGTCTATTAAGCACCCAGTACTCTGGAACATTATGGAATAATTTTTTTTCAGCTAAAACATGAAGTGTGAAAGTTGGAAATAAATATACAAGCATATCCACGCCTGCTACTGAAGTGTGGTGTGAGGTGAAAGGATAAACTCCAGAAGCTGATTCTAGACTAAAAGTTGTCCTACCCCTTTCATCTGAAGTCCAGTGACTGATGAATTTGTAGGTTCAGAGGACAGAGCATCTTCCAAAGTGAGGAGCATATGCTAATGGAGTCCAGGAGAGAAAATCATGTCCATGAGTCTGCTGCTTGGAGTCTTGCTCCTTTTGGAGTTTTCTTGCACAGAAATTGTTTGTTTGAGCTGTGAGTCTGAGTTAACAGTTTGTCTCTATTGATATTTTGAGCACCAGCTATTTGAAAGCTACACAATGAACTCCATTAAAGTCAAGATGCTGCTCCTTCAGCAGCTTCACAGCGTTACAATTCTCACACCTTAGTCCTAGGCTTTTAAATTTAAACATTCTAGCTTTCTAACGGCACCAGTGGCAAAGTAAATCTTGCAACAGAAGGAGTAAGTCATCAATTCCTTGGCGTATGCTCACCCAGGATCTTCATATACATCAACTCACTGAGCTTCTTTTGGTTTGCAATTTCCAGGTGGTTGGTGCAGCATAATGAAGAATCTCACCTGATAATATTAGTGAATAATAGATCAGTTACATTTTTATTATTATGACAATTGCGGTAATTTTCAATGTTTAGTGATATTTGTAACAATATATATTTAAATTACCAACCTTTTCCCGTTAGAACACTTCATAAATTTCCACATGTCTATGGAAAAAAACTGCAAAAGAAGGAGTAAAGAAGTGCTAGTTTTTGAGTTTCAGTGAGGTTCTTATAACGGCAAATTATGATAACCTCTATAAAAGGAGAGAGACAGGAAGGAGAAAAGCTTTAAGAGAGCTTGCAGACAAAAATAGTTTTCTTATCTAAGCCTTTCCTTTTGTCTACCATATTAAATCTTAGTTTATTCCCTAAACTCTTAACATGATTCGTCCTTTTTCCATATCATGTACAATAATGGTTATTATGCAAACATGATACTTTAAGCGTAAATAACAACATTTATAAGATTAAAACCAAGGGGTTCTCTTGTTTAAAGACAGCGTGATTTTTCTGTCTTATGTTAAGCATACCTAACATATTGTTTGTTAACATCTGAATAGATAGAAATTTAAAAAAAAGTTTCCTTACAATTATAAAAAAATCCAACATCTTATATTTGAATTTAAATATGTTTTCTAATAAAAAAAAATAAATTCTGTGGAAAAATTTTGCTCATGTTAACTGAATAAAGAAAAACAATATGGTTTCAAAGACCTAAACCCTTTGTTTGAACAGGACAATGGAGAGGTCTCTTTTAATTACCTACTGCTACTACTAATTAGCAATTGTTAGCAATTGTAAAGTATTTCTCATATTCAAAGCACACTATATTATGAGAGACAGTGTTTGGAAGCTTGTGCTAGGCAAATCAAGATTCTTAATAAGGCGCATTTTAATAATGAGTATAATTAAGCAGCAGTAGAAATTACTTCGTGCTGTGGTGTATTCGCCATCATTTGCAATCTTTAAACCAACACTGGATGACATTTAAAGAGATACATGTGCACAGAAATTATGAGCTTGGTGCAGAAATTAGTGCAAGATTTGTCTGCTGCAGAGAAGGTTAGACTAGATTTTAATAATATTTCTTCTGGGCTTAAAATATATAATCTGAAAATAACTGGGTATTGTTTAATCATAATACGGATACTCAGCATGAGTTGCTGAGCAGAAAGTCCAAGTCATATGAGGACTGAATAAAATTTGAGTTAGAGTACTGTTTTCAGATTTTAAGATTCTACCATATCATGGTTAAGGTAAATGCCTGAAAATATTTCATTAAAGTTTTTTATTCATTATGAAACTCTAATTCTTAATATGCTTGCCTATTAATTTGGAGTTATGTATTTCAATTTATTTTTAAAGTCTCCACCCCCACAACATATATATAGGAAGGATGGTCCTTGTTGGTTCTAGTGATTATGATAGCTTCATTTTTAAGGACTTAATTACACTGATTCAACAGATGGCCCAAATACAGAATTTTAATTTTTTTTTACCTACTAGCTGAAGGAAAATACGAAACAAGGGCATGAGGCTCCTAAATCCACAATACATGATTCCAAATACCTGGCACACAAAGAGCTGATCAGCTTTTTGCAAAAAAAATAAAATATATATTTTCTGCTTTCAGAGAGAACAAGAATTTATACCATTGACACAATTCATATTCATATCATGATCTGTGATAAAAATGCCTTGTTTTCTCATTTTTCAAAGGAGACTATAAAAACACAGCAACAGAGCTTTAGCAATTATTCATTCCAGACACCTAAAAAATATTAGTTCTAGCTGTATAGATTCCTTTTTAGTTCTAAAAAGGAAAAGAAAAAAGGTTTGTTCTGTACCTTGTCAGTGGTTTCCCACAAGAATTTATAGCTCAGGTCAGCTACCAGCCAGAAGTAATTATACCTGACATTATTGGTAGAGTATTCAAAGTTGTATAAATTACATTTCTAAAGGAAAGGCAATGATTCCCATAGGCATGAAAACAAACATTAAAATGTTTACAATGTCTACTGGAAAGAATGATGATAGGATAACATCCCTGCTCATGATATTGCAGTCATGTTTGCTTAGTATCCAATATAAGACCGATTTTTAAAGGTTTATCCTCTGACTGTTAAACCAAGATAAAACAGGGAAAGAAAAGCCTCAGACAAAAACAACCCCAAACAACACAACCAAAAACACCTCAAACTTTTGGACCAATGTGGAAAGAAGATGGGAAGAAGAAACAAAATTATATGGGACAATTCTGAGTTTTAAATACCATTTTACTTATTATGAAACTGCTTCAATTAGCTATTTATTCCCTAAAGGCACGTGGAATTTCCTAACATCACTCAAAAAAATATTTTTGCTGTAACATATTCTTAAATGCAGTTCTTTTCTTTTTTTACAAGTTTCAAAAGCTTTAAGAAATTACTTGTTAGAAATGATGACTTGCTTTACTCCAAGTGTAGGTATATTTTTAAGGGTAGGTTATTTTGTCTTTGTTTTACTTCAGATATATAACCACAAATATGTCACCTGTATTTTCACTAGCATTTGTTAATGGAAATTCACACAGGAGTATATTATGTTGGCTTAGGTACAGTTGTGATGATTTTAATTCAAATCTTTGCAGACCTACAGACCAGAGAATTTTCTCATGTAAAGTTTCTTTGAAGTACAATGGATTGAAAATTCACCACAACCAGTTTTCCCTTCTTAATTACACTCAGTGATAAAAACTTACATTTTATTGCCACCCTGAAATTTATTTAGCCTTTGGTTTTTGTTATTCCTTTACATTCTAGGCAAAAGAGCCCTGTATCATAAATTTTCTATTCTCTAGTATTTATAAACCTTGATCAAAGAGTGACTTAACTGTCTTTGTCACATTAAATATATTTACATCTTAAAACATCTTTCCACTTAGCTGACATGTTTGCAAGTCCTCTGATAATTCATATGTGGCTGTTAAAATAACATTTTTTTCTAGCTTATCAATGTATTTCTACAATTGCCAGTATTAGATCTGGACTCAGTTTTTCAGAAAGCTCTAATTTATGTTTTTCTGTTTATTCATCCAAGACTTTTTTTTTCTCAATGATGGGTATATAGAACACTGAAAGATTAGTTCCATTTCATCACTGGTCATGCCACACTACTCTGTACCACTACTGTTTTTAAACCTAACAGTGAATTTTTACTCAGTGAAGTATGCCAACTTTTTAATCAACCTATCATAACATTTAAATAATTTACATTCAAAAAAAATACTTTTGACCCAAATGTTAAAAAGTATTAGAGTTTCATTAAAAATGTTATTTGTTTAGCAGACTATTTTCTGTGAATGTTAACTGTTTAATTTCCTACTAAATTCTTTATTAATTGACTGTGACTTTTTTTTAAAAATGTATCTCCACCAAGTTGTCTGCAAATCCCTGTTCTAGAAGACTTAATGGTATTAAATGTCATGTGAAAGTGATTGTTCAGAGGACTTCCTGATCTCCTCTTTTGTGACTGTAGGATGAATCTTATACTCCAGTCTCAGTAGCTGGAATTTAAGCTGTATTTTGAATGATTGTTGTAATTGAAACTAATTTATTATTATCAGGCTAGTGAAATCATCTGGTTTTTTTACGGAAGAGTATAGAAATGTTTTTAAACATATCTTTTTGATGTAACTAGACACCTCTAGCACTAAAGAAGTAAAGGCTGAGGAAATACATGGCTAACTTTATTTTTTCTATATAAATTATGTTAAACAATGGTGGTAAGTGTAGCTCAAGATGGAGAATGTAAACTATTGTGGCTTGTTACTTGTTAGTAATAGTGAAACCAGTGGGGACTGTATGAAAATCTAGATCCTATTCAAAGAGACATATTTTAAGTACTTAAGTCAGGGAAACTAATGGAACATGCTTTCCTTTTTGAGGGATCTATGCAAAGCCTAGAAATAGCTAAAAAGCTTGGACTCAGGAAAAGAAGAGGACTTCATATCTTAAGGCAAAAATGCTTTTTTTGTACCATATTTGATTTGATCAATGCCAGGATTGATGCAAAGCCCAGTACAACCTAAACACTGGACATCCATGATGGCTGTGTAACACGCAGCACTGGGATCTTTTTAAGAAGTATATCCAAACCACTGCATTTTTCTGTTACTAATTGTGTCATAAGAGTGGATGGGATACATGAACACAATAGGTAGGGCTTGGTTACACTGAAGGCAATTACGTGTATGAAAACTACTTAAAGTTGAATGAGTCCTTGACGTGTCCACATTTTGCTCCCCTTTCAGGTGTGCTAAGCAGTTTTCCCTCTGTTCAGCTCTGAGTAGACTTGGAAAACCTAATCTTGAGACTTCTTTTTATGACAATGTAGATACAACAGCAAGATGACCACAATCTAGTAATAGAAAGCTGAACTGTTGCACAGTAAAGCAAAGAAAAAACTGTGAGCATTGAAAAGTGCCAGAGCAAATTAGAGAAATTCCATTAGTTTGAATAAGTACCAAAATAAAATTTCTCTTTGGATTTCTCTGAAGATAGTGAGGTTCTATATAGCATTCCCATTACCTTGCATGGAAACAGTGTAATTCTACCCTGATTCACTGTGGAGACAGAACAGTTATTTACTGAATGTAAATTCTCTTTTTTGCCTGAAAAATATCAGTGGGTATGTCACATTTCATTGTGTTCTAGTTCAGTATGTGAACAAACTTACTTAGTCCCAAGCAATGTGGATGCAATTAACATGAGTTTGCTACTAATATTTTCATCAGTAAGACTTGAGTAGTTCATGTTATTGGAAAGTGAATATGGATGGCCTGAATCATTTAATAATCTGGTCAATGAGCTGAGGGAAAGATTCTGGATGTAACTAGTTTACAAATTTCTTTTTTAATACCAGGCAATATCCTTATGACTAAGGAACTCTGTTGGAGCAAAGAATGCAGAAAGAGGTGTTAGGGACATTGCAAACTGAGCAAATCAAAGCACCTTCCTTACCTGTGTGTTCATTTGCTAATCAGCACCTGACTGTTGCTCTACAAACATGCACATATAAATACACTTATTTATAAAAAGCAGGACAGAGATACACTTCAGAGTGGGTTTATGGTTTTAAGACACTTTTGATCTTGACTTTTCCTTAGGAGAGAGATCCACAGACTAGCCTTATATTCCTGATAGACCAAGAAGTAAAGACAGCCTCTATAAATCTTACCATTACAATTAACACTTTTATAAGACACTTCTTCCAAATATAAATGTGTAAGTTTTGAATGACTTAAAAGAAAATTATTTAAATTTTGTACTTTTAACAAACAAAATGGCCTTTTGCAATTCTTGCTGATTTTTCTTAGCTAGAAACATTAACACGCAAGACAACTGTTTATCCCATTCCAGGTAATAGTAATGCATGTAGTGTAAGTGTAGCCAAATCAGTGTCTTCAGCAGTATGTAAGCATTTGGTTTGTATTATTTTGTAAATATATGATTCTTTTCTTTTTAAGTGGGTGAAAGACAATTATATGACCTTTAAAACTCCTACATTTTTGATGTAAAAAGTACCAAGATTTATACATTGAAACTGTGCATCATGTGGTGTTTTAAAGGTATTTAATTCAGTTTCTCCAATAATTGCTAATTATGTTTTACAGTGAGTGAACATGAATACAATCTGTCCTAAAGACCTTTAATTTTAAAGTCTCTGTCCTACTATTGGATTCATGCTGGTAAATTCATATCTGTTCCTCCTGATTCCATTGATAGCATCGGTGTCTAAATTAAGAATTACCCAACAACAGAGTAAAATCATTAACTAGAAGGATGGAGTCAGAGAAAAAAGATGAATTACAAAATCCAGTGGAATCAACAATAAAAATTCCAGTGCTGTTCTGTCATTTGTTATGTTCGTGCAATTCTTTTTGAAAAGAAGTGTATGGGTTTGCTGAACATTTTCAATGAAAGACTTGTATTTTGCAACCTTTCATAAAGAGAGAGGAAATGATACGATGTTTACTAAGTTGATCAAAAACTTATTAAGAATATATTCATAATTAAATTAAATTAATTATATACTTCAAGAAGGCAAAGTTGCCATTTTGGTCAAATACTTAATCTAAGTATACTTGAAAATTGCTACTGAATTATTCGTTTTTTCTGAGCATTTTAATGATGCTCCTTATTTCCAGCTAAATATGTAGTCCATACTAATAACAACACTTTTTCTACCAGTTAGTTAAAATTCTAACTGCTACTGGACCTTTCTCTAGGGAAGACACTATTCAACAAAACTTGAAGCTACTTCATGTTAAAGAGATAACTCTGCTCAATCTACCCACTTCAGTTCCCTCAATAACAAAGACAATATGTTAATATGTATCACTTGAGAATAAAAATTGAAATAATCACTTATGAATTTATCCACATCTGACAGCTTTATTAATCTCTGTGGCTGCTGTCATTTGATAAAGGACAACATATAATAAAAACTCTGCAAATTACCTAATTAGACATTCTGCAGCAGTAGCTCAGCAATTATAAGTCAGTAATCAGGTAAAACCCCAAACCAATAACATTTGTCTTAGAAAGAAACACTTCTTTGAGAATCTTCTTCATTTATGATGATCTAACTACAAACCAATAAAAGAACAATGATTTACAGTCAACAGCAATATTCTGACGTGTAGCTACTATTACGAACAGATGAAGAAGACTTCTTATGCCAGACACACGTCCCTCTTCCATAAATACCCTGGTGAACATTTGTTACAGCATGCACAGAAGTATATCCCAGAATGTGCAAGCACTCTTTTAACAGGAGCGTAAGCAGGACTTGGAGGTGTTAGTTTATTTATAGATCTACAAGACTTTCTTCTTTCCTTTGTCTTTATAAGGAGACACCTCATTAATTTCAACAAAGCTGAATCCCATGGAAAGACTTCTGGTGCAATTCCTTCCAAACACTAGTAACGCTTGAATCAAGCATGTATCTTGTATAATGGGGATAGTTTTTACCTGATCATTGGTATGAGCTGTTCAGGAATGCTGAGCGAACAAGCGGCGAGTGGCGTCACCCAGGCACAGAGCAGGCACACAGGGCACAGCAGTTCGCATGTGAGGGCGCTCCCTCACCCAGGGACTGGCTCCCGTGGGGTAAGTGCTCACTGGGGAGGGGGAATCGTGACAAAAAGGGTCGGCAAAGGGCTCTTCTTGCCTCTGGTTTTGCACTTTTTGTCTCTTTTTCTGTCACTTTCGGGGGCTTCTGGAAGCTGTGAGAGCACTCGTGCCCAGGGCGGGCAGCCTGTGGGCGGGAGCTGAGGCGTCCCGTGCAGAGCAGCCCCACCGGCTCCTCAGCTGCAGGTAGGGTGCTGAAACCTTCTGGTAGGCCCACGGCTGAGGGGAAGGGCTCGACTAAAATTGTGAGTACTCGCCTCAGGACTAAAACCGCTGCTCCTTCCGAGAAAGCCCCAGTGGTGTCTGATGTGTTCACCCAGACAGAACTGGTACCAGAGGAGACCTCAATCCAGTCAGTAGCTGCAGGTGTTGCCCAGAACCTGCTCCTGAGGAAAAGGTCAGCTCCTGCACAAGGTGTGCACAGCTTGATGACCTGTTGCATCAGGTGGCAGAGCTACAAGAACCCATGGAAAGGCTGTGCAATACTGGTGGAGCTGAGATGAGAGACAGGTGGTTTCAGAAGCACATTCCTGTTGAGGACACCACTGCACATGAGGAACCTTGGACACTGGTGACCCACGAAAGCAAGACTTCCCTTCAGTCTCCACCTTCCACAATTGAAACCAGAAAGATAGGTTTTAACAGCCACAGGCACCCAGGAACAAGGGCTGCAAGAAGTGACTGTAAAAGCAGCACATAGTAAACACTCCAAAAAAGAAATGATGAGTACCTGTACTGGGTGACTCTCTGTTAAAGGGCACTGAGGCACCATCTGCTGACCTGACAGAGTCAGGAGAGGTCTGCTGCCTCCTGGGAGCTAAGATCAGAGAGACTGCTGAAAGGATACCACAGGTGATCAAAAGCATGGACTAATATCCTCTGTTCCTCTTTCATGTGGGCATAAGTGACACAGCAAACCTGAAGCTGATCAAAATGAAGGAGGCCTGTAAAACCCTAGAGGTACAGGCAAAAAGATTTGGTGCACAAGTTGTCTCTTCCTTAGTTGTACCAGCTGGAGCAAAGGGGATAGCCAGAAACAGACATCTAATGCAACTACTGGCTATGTGGCTGGCGCTCTTGAGAGAGCTTTCGTTTTTATGACAATAGGACACTCTTCAAAGAGTACAATCTGTTAGAGAGGGATGGGATACACCTGTCTGGAAAAGGTAAGAGAATCTTTGGTATGGGCTGGCCAGCTTAGCGGAACAAGCTTTAAACTCTGGGACTTTCATGTTCAAGTCCATCTTAATAGTAATAGAGGACAAAATATACTAAAAAAGAAGGAAGGTGATTTATAGAACAAAATATTTCCAAAGACATAATGTCTGTATAATGTCAGAAACTAACGTCTGGACACTTTTTACCAGAAATAAATAATTTTTACATTTTTCAATTAAAGTTTTTCATTTTGTTGTCAAGAGGAAAACCATTACAATGGACTTTTTTTTTAGAAAATTTGGATTTGGTAGATAAATTACAATGTTAATCAAATCACATTTCCATAAATGGTGGATTTTTAAAAAATTAAAAAAAAAAATAGCTGGAAACAATAAAATGTTTCCACTACCTTCCTTTCCACCGCTCCAGTCTTAAAGAGCACACTGTAATATTTCACTGCCATTTTATGCGCTCCTCTGCACTTCAGCTAAACTTTCACTACATGTGCCAGAGTTGTCTTTACCAAGAACCCTGTAATTATTATACGTAGAACTTGAAGTGTGAGCATTATTAACTGTCTTACCTCACGTACCATCAGACTGTGCTTTTTCATGATCCTATGTACCTGGTATCTATGTACACAGCTGCTGGGTTCCTCACAACTATCTCAATTCTTACACACTTAATGGAAAAGCAGAAAAGGTACTAAGCTGTATTACAAATATGTAAGAGTGCAGTTTTGTTTTGGTAGAAGCATTTGGAACCAAATTTGGGGGCATTTGGTAATGTTCAAAGATTTCAAAACATATCCATTTTAGTACATTTGGAAGTATCTTATGCCTTTTGAATATCCCTGGATATAATTTCTTGATCCTTGATGTCCCTATTTAGGTTTCTTTAGAACTGGAAAAAAACCCAGTAATTTACTCTTATAATAGTCAAGCTTCAACTTTCTGTTTCAGAAAATATGAACTCTACTTTGAAGATCTTCTGTTAGCTGTTGACTTTCTTAATTTAGGAAATATGTCAGAGAAGCAAACCCTCTCATGTCAATACATACTTACTGACTGTGTATTTTCATTCAGCTATGCAGCTGTGCAACATTCCTGGCAGTTTGAGAAATCCCTTTGTCTTCTCTATTGCCGCTCTCTTTTTTGGAGTCCAAAATAATGAAATGCTAGGAGTGGAAAGGACTTTTTGTGAAAACAGCCTTTGCCAACATTAAAACCAGTACAAAACAAATGAAATCTAAGCCAAACAAAAGATCTGATTTTTATTTATTTTTTTAATTTTTCCTACAGTAAAATGACTGAGTCCAAGTAGCATTAGTAAAGTTTGCAAATGTGATATTTAGAAGCAATAACTTTACATAACATTCAATGCAACACAGAAGCATAATTTAAAAATAAACTAAAAGACTGAGAGTATATAGATGATATTATTATTTCTTATTATTCATAATTTTTTCTTCCTTTTTTTGTAATTTCACCTCTCCACAGTTCTATGTCTTTTCACACACTTAATCCAAGAAAGTGTGTACCCGAAGTAGGTCTTCTCCAACATAATGCACAACTTATGAGAAATATAGAGTTAGCAAGTGCATGCTATTTGATATTTATGCAGTGAGAATGTATTTACCCTGACTTTTCCGAAGTCTACTCATGCTGTAATAAACTGGTAATGTTTTTGAGCCAAAATGGGTAATCCTTTCTTTTTTTTTTTTTTTATTTGTTTTAAATCTGTTTCCATACTTGTTTACACATTTAGCTTTGATATAACTGTGGATCTCTATTTCAAGCTTGGTTTAGTTAAAATCTTAAATGTATTGGATGATTGATTGACTTGCTGGACTTAAGTCTACCACGAAAACTGGCATGACCTGACCTTGTAATGTTTTATCTCTCTGCTCTGTCATAGCAATTCGAATGAGGCCCATATTTTAATAGACATTTATACTGTTCTCAAATGACAAGCCCAGCCAGCTTGGCTATGTCCTTTACAATTAGAAGTTGAATCGCTTCCTCTGCTGAGGAATGGCTTTTACACTATGCTGTAACCTGATATAGATTTTGCTGTATTTCCTTGCCTTTCAGACTAAGAGTGAGAAAAGCACATAAAATATCAATTATAACTTTATTCTTCTTCTATCCCACCTCCTTTCAGTCTTATACTTCATGGTTTGATTTTACACTGTTGATGTCTAGGCTGGTAGAAAAGGCAAATGTTCTGGATTCTGCCTCTTCCTTTCTTGTGCACAGCAGTAACATGGAACTTCCATTTCTCCAGTGTCGTTCAGAAAGATTTTATATCAAAAAGAGTAACAAGCTGGGAAGCAAGCCACCAGTTTCCTTTCATTTTGGAAGTGTTGGGAGAAGATTTTGAAAGATAAATTTTAATTCCGGTTCCTTCCTATCAATAAATTCTGTGTTAACCATAAGAAGGCATAAAAAAGTAATATTGCCTATAACAATTATTTGTTCTATGAATATATCCATTTTACAGTGTCTTTTTTCCAGATAGACCCATTTGAGTGGCATCTGTGAGAATAGGTCAGGGACTCCCCTTTTGCCGGACACAGACAGCCAGCCAGCATCTGGCTTCTGCAAACCCACAGCAGGGCACAGCTGAGCTTCTCAGTCAAGATGGTGGCATACCTGAGAAATGTATTTAAGAAAAGATAGGAAATACTGCACAGGCAGAGGAAGAGGAAGCAAAACTGGTGAGAAAAAGCAGAGGGAACACCCAAGTCAGAGGAGGAGGCGGCACTCCATGGGAGAGTAGGTATTCCCTGGGGCCTATGGGGAACCTGCACCAGAGCAGCTTTATCCTGATATTTATTCCAGATATCCTTTTAAGAGAAAATACCAACATGAGTCAATCTAAAGTGTTTTAATACCCATATACATTGAGTGAACAGGATTAAAAAGCATGACAGAACAGAAATTTTGTGAGATCTGAAAGGAACATATTGTTAAAATTGAGTAGCGAAAGTCTGACAATTCCCAGTGCTCACAGCAACAGAAATAATGGAGTGAAATAGTAGTTCTTGTTGTATCATACAATCATTTTCAGCTCTATGTGGGTGCTGTGTGAAGCTCCAGGAAGCAGAATCCCTTCTGAAAACTCTATACATGCTGAGACAGTGTCTGCACAACAGGTCCTCTTTGTACAGGGTGAATTCATGAGCAAGAGATGTCTCACGGACAGAATGAACAAAGAAGAGACTCAACTATCAGTATTTCTGAAGAAAACTTATTCTTGAAAATGCTTCCACTACTGCTTTGTAATAATTTTGTCTTCCTGTTATTGACCTTCTGGGTATCCACATAATGTGTCCTCTGACCTGTGTTTGAGGTGATTGCTGGAAAGAAGGCTGATTATTTGTACCACTTCTGAGTTAGGATAAGTAAAACTTTGACCTCTACTGAAATAATTCATACTTTTGAGTGTTCCCTGTTTCCCACTCTGCCACAGTACAACATTTTGTCACATCAGAATGAAATGTGCTCTTTCAGAAGTTGTCAAGTACATCATAAAATGCCACATTTTGACCCTAGCAGTAACGTATGCAACTCCAGGATTTCAGCAGAGGTATCCTTGCTCAGACCAGAGTTGGAATTTGGTACCATGAAATATTAAAAAAAAAAAAAGTCTCATAAACAATTAAATCAAAGGGGGAAACAACAACTCAGAGGTAAAATTCAAGTGTGAAGGTAAAATAGGAGGCAGAGTTTCAGTAAGCCTCTCCACAGTATCTCTGAACCAAGCTGTCAATTTCTTGAAGAGTGAAAGAAATATATATAAAAGGAACTCGGGAGGTTCTGAAATTTGTTTTCTTCAGTAAAACTGAATGCAGCTGAGGGATGTATATGTAACACATAGATGCAAAAGTAAAGATAAGACGGAAGTTAGGAGCTATTTGAAAGTACAAGGCTACTTCTAAGTTGCAAGCTAGGACTATAGTCATGAATATACGAGTAAAAATGAGCCACTGGCACAGAAAAAAATATAAATAATTCAATATAATTAAAATACTTGATCATCAACTGGAATTGCATTAGCTAAAAACTTGGAAATTATTAAAAGAACTTATCTGTGCTTCCAAAACATTTAATAAAATATTGAAGCTGCAAAGACTTGTGCAGAATTTACTTCTGAGGGATGTGATCCTTGGGGATGATGATGACAGAAGCGCTCTTTTCAAGGGCTGTGATTTTCATGTGTGCCAACACAAATTTGGATCAGTTAGCACATTAAATTAACGTAGACAATAAACCATGTGTAGAAGGGGATCTTGATGACAGAGTGTGTTTTCTGGCTTATAAAACAATGCTGCAAAGTTTAGTTGAACTGTAATTCTCCAGAAAGAATGGCCAGCTAACTGTGTACACTATTACTTTACATGTATAAAGTGCAAAGGCTTTAGCTGAAGTCTTCCACTAACACATCAGGATTGTACGTAGGTGGCACAATTTTTAAGCATATAGAGAAGAGACTATTATTGAGAATATTAGCATGGCCTTTCTTGGCAAGCATTAGGGAGTGGGAGAGGATCTGAAATGTAGTAGTTGCAAGTCATTTCATCACAGGACCGCTTTCTGGTGTAACATAATCCAATACAATGTGGTATGACTCCACTACTGTCAATTTACAAATTTGTGCAAAGGCTCCACAAGAACATGGGGAGATACTGTTATTAAAAAGCTGCATTGGCCTCTTTGCTTCTAACAGTATAATTTGTTGATCCAGATCCAAGGACAAACTTTACAGAAACATATATTGTGGGATTTCTACATAGTTTTGTTATCAGAAGTATTTTAAGAAGCAGGATAGTGTCAGGGATCACTTTTTAGACTCTTTTTAAAAATGGACATTCTGGACAAATTAATGAATGATTAAAGACATTAATAAAGTAGCAAACTGTAGTCATATTTTTAACAGTAATTTTCTTGACCTGTATTACATAATCCTGGAAACCAACTAAGATGTAGAAAAAAAAAAAGTCTTATTTAATAGAGTGACTTTATTACCAGAAATGTTAACATTTTAGAAGGATAATATCCCACTAATTTTACAACTATCATCGAATATTTATGTCTGGAGTCTTATATACATTGTTCTATTAATATAAAAGTTTACATTAGAAAAAATAACATTTCCAACAAAAGTGGAAATGCTCTCATCCTATATTTGATGGGAATAGGCTTTTACTATAGGAACAAGCAAAAATTTGAGCTGACTAAAAATTCAAGAACAGGAAAAAAATATGGTGCAATTATGCTCCTGTGTGGAAAAATAGAATGGAAAATACCTATATGTAAAAAGAAAGAATAATAACCGGTATATTCCTCTCAGAGAGATGAGGATTACTGAAAACCCTCTTCACTCTTTATGCACTTCACCATACTGTGTTTGTGGGACTGTTGACTTGCTGGCACTGACAAAGTGAAGTCCTCTCTGAGGGCAGAATGCCTCTACCAAATTAATTACTCAATAGCTGCAGCACTGGGCTCACCCCTCCCCTGTGGCACAGCTCTGCTTATGCTGCTCCCTGGCAGTCAGCTTGGACAATGACTGGGGACTGTGACCATGGGTGCCTGTGGGGGGGTTTCAAGTGAAGTTGATTTACCAACAGTAACAGATCAGTTATGGTCTGTTGACACACTCAAGGACCTGACACCTGATAAACCAGGCTGGTTATTTTCTGTCCACATCGGAGATTAAGCCTATCAGTGGAAAACCAGCAGAAGTTGATTTTCTGAAAGGTGAAATACTGCCTCATTGGCATTCAGTTGCTTCAGCCTATATGGTGGTAGCCAGAACTGGGTGAATCTTGCTACAAACGTTTTACTGAAGGTACACTTGCTCCCAAACCTGGCCTGTCTTAAGAGTACTGACTTGGGTACACTTACCTTCTGTGCTTGACCTTGTCATATACAGGAGATGGAAAAATGATTTGAAAAACTTAGAGTAAATTTAAAAAGAATAAATTTAAGAAACCCATCAATTTGGAGTCTAAAGCACAGTTTCTGATGTCAGTGGAAACCCTGATGTAGACATATATACACACAAATTCCTTTTGATTACAGTCAGCTTTGGATATGACCTGTACCCCACAGAAAGCAATCTTTTCAGAGAAACATTTTCATAGAAACTATTTTCTATGAGCTGTAATAATCAAAAGGTTTTCTCTGACCTGCTATGTAATGAATTGTCCTATCTCAAACCAAAATTGAAATTTAACTGAAGCATTGACTGTATTAAACATGGATGATTTTTTATTCCCTCTTTATCATATGGCAGGGACCTGTATTATACGAATATTTTTGTACATTATTAAGATTTTATATAGAATAACTTAAAAATAGGAACATGTTTTCTGTAATGTTATGTCAGCTATGTTATATAAACATACAATTTTCTTTGTCAATAAATGTGTTTCTTTAAATGTTATTCTTCAGGCTATAGGTGTATATATTCCTGGGTATCAATTATTGTCATATCTCACAATTATACCGGACAATATCAAAGCTATGTGACACAGCCAAGGGTTTTGCTCTCTTGAAATGTCTGCATTTCACACCAGCTTGGAAATTTTAGAGTCACAGGCTTAACACTGAGTTCATTTTAACTTCATCACTCCCCCTTTCTCCTTCTCCCCCTAATTCTAATGAATTTGCTCTTTAAGGACATACACTTCTAAAATGCTGTACACCTTCAAATCCTAGAAAAGTCAATGCTGGTCTTTGCAGGTCATTTTAACTTCGCTCTGAATTAGAGCATGTGTCTGTGCCAAAGTGAAGCCTTAAACAAAATAACAAACAGCAATGGCAGTATGTGTTTGATTAAATACACTCTAGTCTCCTTTGTGTCCTTGCTGCTCTGTAGAAGAGCCCACTTACCTATGTAAGAAAGTGAACATTTAAGTACTGAAGGGCGATAGGAGTTCCACTTTCCCACCATTTCAGTGTGGAATACATATGTTACAGTTTTGGCTTCCAGAAGTTGTAATCTCTTCAGAAGAAGTGGTTGATATCAGGGATCTGTAGTTTCCTTTGCTGATTAAGAAACTGCTCTAAAAATGGCCAGTACTGCAGACTATAAAGCCTAGTCCAGGGAGCTGCCAAGTGCCTTCAGTTGCTGCTGAATTCATTACCATTTAGAAGTGTTGTGCAAGTTCTTGGCTGCATTTGCAGCCACAAATCATTTGGGAAACGTTTTGAATGGCCAACAACTCTCCTTAATTTACCAGAACCACTTGGACACCCTGTTAATTTTATTTAACACACTTTGGTAGAGCAAGGAAAGTTACTAACTTTTGTGGATGGCTCTAGATTCCTTATTTGTATTTTATCCAACCCATGTCCATTTATCTTGCTTAAGCCCTACATTTCAGTAAGCAAATTCCTTAGTTCTGGGGTTTTTATTCTTTCCTATGTAATCTTTATTTAATTCATCTTTTCTTGGTATCTTTCCTTGTCATTTTACACTGTTTATTTTTGAACTTTTTTTCTACCTTTTTTCTTTTTCCTTCCTTGTTTCATGTCTTTATTCATCAGAAAGGAAGTTGTGTGTTCTGTTTCCAGTTTATCAATTTTCTGTTTCCCCAGTCTCTTTCCTACTCCCTTACATATTTTTATTCTTTCTTCTGCTTTACATACTTATCACATCCTCTTTGCCACTGACTGTCCCACATTTGCTCATCTAGCCATGTTTTCATGCAGCTGATCTCTTTCTGCCACTCTAAACCTGAAGACTCTTACTTTCCTGCTATTTTCTCTTTTTGCACACACTCTGAGATTCAGTCCAGTAGCTCTTTATGTGCAAGATGAGCTACACAGCTGTTGCTAAAAGTATAAAAAGAAAGGAAAAAAACCCCAAACCAAACCCAAAAGAACTCAGCTTTTGATGGATTTTGCACCATGTTAGGGTCCTATACTGTGTGGGTTTACCATTAGCATCTTTTTCTGAACAGTAAGTAAGGACAATGTCAGATGGAAGCATTATAGAACTGCAACAAACACTGAAAAAAGGGACTAATTATAGAGTCAAATAAGAAATGTAAGCTATCTCAACTAATTGGAGAGTTTTATGGGGCAAGTGAACTGACTAGATAATGGAAGTGTGGTAAATCTCATCTACCTGGAATTCAGTGGAGTAATAGAAATTGTCTTATTCGCGGAAACAACTAGCAAAGGTGGAGAAGAAAAAATAGAACAGAAAGGCAGGTAAAAAAATGACTGAAGAGGGAACTGGCATATTGGATTACCTTGTTTACAATAAGAAATAGGAATAGGGTGTCATGCCGCAACTATTATTTGTGTAAGTAAGCTTTTTTATATAGTGTTGTATTAGACAATCAGAATATAAAGATATGTGCAGCATTTTGATGCAGGTATCAAAAACCCCAACTGTAGACTTTGGGGTATTTCAGATATTCAAGGAATATTTTCCGAGTATTTCTACTGTACATAGGCATGAAGTAATACACAAGGCGATAAGGACACCTTATCAAACTGCTATGCTCAAATCTGATCAGCCAAGTTGAAGAAAGATTAATGGAAGGATAGAAGCAATCTAGCTTGGCTTATGCAGTGGAGAGCATCACTCTTGCTGGAACATGCGGAAAGGGCTTGGCCTACTTAATCTTCAGTAAAGGTAAAAATGAATTATGGACACTTTTTTTCCATAAGAATTTTCAGGGCCATACATTTGGGCAATATGGGGAGAGAGAAATAAAAAAGCCATGTTTTCATGAAAACAAATGACACACACTAATCAAGAAAAAATATATGGTAGAAGTATTAGAATGTTTTAATTATCACTTATAGAAATAAGTAGAAAGACTTAGAATCAATTGATTTTAAGATGACATTTGCTATATTTCTGCACAGGCTTTTGTAACATGATAGGGAACAGTATTTGCTGACCTGAGAGGTCCTGACCAGTTTAATATCCTCATGGATTGTGCAAGCTAACACAATACTGATTCTTTTCCCCAAAGCTGTAGATTTATTTGTCTTACTGCAGATTACAGCCATGATAGATTAGTTCCAACTGTTCATCCAGTTTGTATTGCATCACTAGTTTTATCAAGGTAAAAACTGAAGTGTGAGCTTAACTCTGAATAAAGCTTAGTGTTCAAAGTGCGTTATGCCCTAAATACAATGTCCACTGTACCTTAGGAACAAAGTAGAATGTTACCATTGGCCCATATAAGCAGCATATGTAGACATTTACTCACGCCTTTCCTTCTACAGAAAACTGTCAAGGAAGAAAAGTCACATGAAAACAGCTTAGTATCAGAAGCTAAGAGTTTTGGTTGATAGTTTTCTGGGTTTACATAGACATCAAGGTCAAATGGCAAACTTGGGAAATCCTGTGATGGAAGCCTTACAAACTTTTAAAATCCATTGCTCGGCTTTCTTTTCTTATAGTTGCAGCAATGTAAACAAAATGCTAATTGAATACAATGAAACTGTATATTAAAATATTCAAGGATAAACTAGTGTATATTCTTAAACATTAAAATGGCTGTAATTCTTCTACATAAATTCCTACATTCTGAGAACTTCAGAAAATCATGGAAGATTGTAAAAACTGCAAAAGTAAAATAAAAGTGTGTAATTTTTTTGCAGTGCTTACAATATCATTTTGATAATTGGTAAACCCAGAGTAGAAACTCCTACTTAGCTGCACAGTCTGAGTTCTGAAGTTTGAGAGGTGGTGCTGGATAGAATTAATATCTCTGGGAATGAAAACAAATACTCAAAATTAGCAAAGATTTTTTTCAGAGAAATAACTCGTTTTGACTACATTCTGATTTTGCAATAGTATTTTTACTTTATTGAATTTGAGTTCAAAATATTTGCGTTTGTAGCTCCAAGAGAGGATATTGTTGAATACAGTGGTTTCTTAGAACAGTACAAATAAGAATGGATAGATTTTTTATTTGTAAAAGAAGGAAAACATCTTTCTCCTATATGTTCCATTCAAGGGGGTAATTTCTTGCATTGGATCACATCTTACCCAGCTTTGAATGCTGTGGGGAGAACCATTTGGGCCTTGCTACCCTGCTATAGGGGTAACACAGCATTCTGTAAGTGAATTGTACTGGTCCTTTTTGATTGAGATTTGCTGTCACAGAGGATCTACCTACAATGAAGCTTTGGAAATAAAAATTATGTCAATATGAAGGGAAGGCAGGATAAGATGTGAAATAATGAAGGATAGGAAGATAGTTAAATTGCTTTTTGTCCCCTATTATATCCACACCAGAACAATAATTTAATTGACCAATAGTCTGTTTATAATTACTTACAAAAGAAAGAAATCTAATTTGTCTTTACATAGATCTCACATTAACCTCATCTCATTAACATTCTGAGAAATTTCAGTCTCAATCCACAATGAATTTCCATGGTTCTAGGTGGGCAAGAGTTCTCCTTGCTATTTTTTAGCAAGAAAAATGAGAGGATGAGGGCTCACAGCTACAGGATTTTCCACAGACTCCCATGCACATGCAGAAAGAAGACCTGTTTATACAACACATGTCAGTGTCATTTAAAGATACCTCTTTTTATTCAAATGAACTTCATGAAAAATAGGAAACTTTGTAAACACATTAGTTTGGTGTGGTGCCCAGGCTTATGGGCACCCATTTCTTCTGCCTAGATACTTTTCTGTAACTAACTCTCTGGCTATATTATGATGATAGCCACAGTTCTCTATTTGTGAAAGTGCTTCCATAGCTGAATACAGCAGGGATTTTGAGGATCTTGGTTATTTTCCTGATGAGTCCAGGTGAGTGCTAAGGAAAAATCAGATTAAGTTCTTTATTTACATTGTGTGAAATCTTTCTAAAGATTACAGTGGCAGAAAAGTCCAATACATTGAGAGCTGTAGAAACACTTCATAGAAGATTAGAATATAGAGTATTTAGATCATTATTTGAGTAAAGAGAATTTGTTATTACTGTTTTCTGTACTGAGCTCTCTGCAATTCCTGTTTGGACATAGGATTTCCTTTTCCAGAACCACATATATATTTTCTGGTTATTTTGCAAGCTTTTAGGAATGTGTTTTTTGCTAAGGTGACCTGTTCCGCATGCTTCTTATAAATTGCAGTCAAGCAGCATCACCTCAGAGGAGAATAGGGAATGGCATTTTATCACCTCTAGAGCTGTGTATCGTCAGGTCAAGGTTGAAGTGTGCCAGAGGGAAAATATGTTTGCAGCTTGCACTTTGTTGTCTTTGTGACTACGTATAAGAACTTCAGACTCCAGAGATATAATTACAGGAGCTTTCACAGACACTAAATCTGTGCACACAGAGCTGGTATGCTGAAGAAAAAGCTACAAAGAAAACAAGGCAAAGCTTGGGATTCTGATCTGTTTTCTTGACCCTAGTGAGGACACCTCCCATTCTCCAAGGCTGGAAAAGAAATGCAGGTTCCTTTTAGTTTTGTCAACCATAATGGGCAGTTGGAAGGATAGGCATCACTCTATTTAGAAAGCATTTGTCACTAAGTGCATCTATAACCGAAGCTTAACCATACAGGTCAATAGTTGATCTCTGTCAAAAAGTAGCAAAATAGACTTAACAACATGGAGCTGAAATGTTACTTCTTCCCTTTTAAATTTCTTAAGACTTCCCCACTCTGCAGAATATCTTAAATTAAAGTTTTTAAAATGAATACCATAACATTTTAGCAAGCTAAGAGCTTTTTTAACTGTTTGATATATTAAATGAGGAAAACACTGAGAGATGTGACTTCCACATCTGAAGACTTAACTAAATCAAGAAAAGAAGCACCAGTGTACCTTCACATCATTGCAATAAATGTACAACAAAGAGAACACAGCTCATTAAAAAACATGCAGGTGTAATTTTAAATGCTTTGAGCAATAACAATAAGATTCCTGGACTTTTAGCAACTTGAAGACAATGAGTAATCTACTGTGTAATAACAATGCTGCAATACCATACTCATTCCTGTACATTTCACCATGATAAAGCATTCAGAACGAAGACTTCCAGATAAGAAAAAAACAATCCTCTCAGTGGAGAGAAGATATGTCCTTTTATGTTTAGCATTATCTTTAAGAGGCAAACAACATTTCAAAGGATCTACCTTTGATATATGATCTATCATACATTTTAAAGAACTCATATTCCTTATTTAGAGGGTTTATTCTGCTGATGAGAAATATAATTATACAAAGATGTTGAGTAATTTCTTACAACTATCTGCTTTTGTAATGTTCTCTATAATGGTAAAACGTATTTGTGGAAAAAGTTAACTGAAAAGTGTCACACTGCTTGAAACATCAGATTAATAAAACGAGCAATAAATATTAGAACCATTCTAAACTTTTCAAAAGCTGGGTAACTTGCTTTTTTATAGGTGAGAGAACTCTGATAGGTGTTTAGTGCTATGGTTATTTAAACACATAAAAAATAAAATAGATCCTAAGAATGTCATATGGAATACGCTTTCTGGATCACTCAGTTATAGTGTTTGCCTTCATTATTAGAGATTATCAAGTACAAGAAATACTATAAACAGACAATTGCAGAAAAATGTATTTAGAAGAATATTCTCTTCATAACATATTTAATTAGTCATTGGTTTATGTCTTGAGGTATGAAGGCTTGAATTCCTATTATTTTATCCTGCTTAATATTCATGGTTGTGAATATTCTGTCTTCATATCAAATTGAATCTCTCTAGTATCTTACTAAGCTAATATTAATCTTTAGCCATCTGCCTTGTCTTGACTATTAACTTTTGACAATGAATACCATTTCTGAATTATGCACACTGTGACAAAGCATTTTCATTTATTGCTTTTTGATATGGTTTTAGTTTAACTGAAACTGAATATCCCTGTTTCTTGAATTCAGAAAGGACACGGATGCAGCCAACCTTAATTTCATACATTTACATTGTTCCTACTAGTTAATTTTCACCTATGTCTGAATGCAGATTTAAACTTTTAAAGATTTAAACTTTTCTCCAATTGGAGAAAATCCTCTTGGATTTTAACTTTTCTTCTATTTAAGCCTTTCCATCAAATAGCCAGTTTCACTATATGTGTCTTACCTTTTCCATGTCTGTTACTTTTCTTTTCTGAAATACTGATATTATAGAATAGAATATTCTACAGGTGTATATTCTCTGTTTTATTCTGTGGTTTTATAAAATTTAAAAGACAGATGACATCCCAGTTTTGTATTTCTAATCTTTTTGCTTTTATCACTGGTAAGGGCTGATGAATCCTGCAGTATGAAAGAGGCAAGGCTGCTGCAGCTCCATTCCCCCAGGTCCAGCCAGTAGTGAGACTGAGCATGTATTCCCAATGGCGCACATACACACACACAGTACATAGCACACCTACACGTGTATATGTGACTGGCCACACAGAGCAACTCAGACAGAAAACACTCAGCACTCGCACAAACATCAAACAACACTAAAAGCCTCATCCTGTTCCCCCCTCTGGCTGACTAGAATGAAGGTCTGTTAGAAGGAAATGTAAGCATATATATGTACAACGTATATGTACAATATGCACAATGTCCCTCTAGAATATGTATCATGAGTACCTTGTAGCTGGTCCCTGGATCTTTGCTCTTCCCAGTTGTCTTGCTCCCAGACACAAAAACACATCTGCAAATGGGTCTCCCAGTTGAGCTTCTAGCAACTGATTGGACAAACCCTGTTTGTGCCAGTACTGAAATCCTGCTGTCTCTTCAAGTGACACACTCGCCCTCCTGGCTCCGAGGTCATTTCCCTACTCTCTGGGTAGTTCAGCTGACATTTGCCAGTAACCACACGCTGGTGCCCATACCCTTACCTGCTCCATTTCCTGACATCACAGACATACAGGTCCTGTGATGTGTGTTCTGACTCCAGCTGCTGGCACTCAGACCTCCATACACACCAGCACCATCAGAAAGAGTCCCTTCACTCAGGGAAACAGTTAGAAATGGAGCTTAATGAGAAGACAGGGTAGACTGCTGATCAAGTGCCGAATATGGTCACATGGGTGCACTGATGAAGACCTGTTTACATGTGACTAGCCTGTTTTAGCCCTTTGCTTGTTCATACCCAAATCACTTAGATCACTCTGTTTTACTACCTTTGGTTCAATTTCAAAATCCTCTTCACTTAGATCCCTCTGTTTCACTACCTTTGGTTCAATTTCAAAATGCTCTCCACTGCTATCCCATAATGTGGGAAAGCACCTTCCATGGTGATAACTTATGACAGCCCATGGGACTGGATATCTCCTGGGACAGATCTGGAGGGAGATAGAGAAGGTTTCTCTAACTGGAATATTGAAGTTCCCACTGCCCTTGTGCCCCTCTGGACTTCTAAGCTTGTGGAAATGGGGCCTTAGATGAGCTGATGTCTCCTGTAATGGGTTTGAAAGCAGGTGATGTACGGTGTTGTTTGGGTTCCCCCACCTGCTCCTTTGCCTGTGTGGAGATGAGCTTTATATTGCATAACCCACCAATCACTGCTTCACATGGACCAGGTACATTCATGGAGCTGTCAGCAATAAGTGTCTTTTCTACCTTTTTTTCCATTGTTTACAATATGGTGGTGAGCATAAATAAAGTAATTTCTGAAAATTAGAGGTGGAGTTACTAATGTATATAGGTGGAGTTAGCCACAGATTCATAACAGCTCACGATAATCAAGACATCCGTTAAGTCATCCACCAGATATATTTGATTCTTCAGAATATTTTTTAGGTCAGTATGCTAAAACTTTAATTCATATTATGTGTATTAGACATCTATGTTTTAGTTCTCCTGCAACACACAATTTATCTCCAGATATTTAAATAGATAGTTTCAGTAGGTCTCCTCTAAATCAGATAATGGTACCAAACGCATTTTCCACATTTTACCTTGTCTTACTAATACAATAATTGCATGATGCAATTTCTTCTGACAATTTTATGTTTGTTTCAGGTAAATTTTACATTTGTCATTTAGAACTTATTTGGAGTTAATAAATATTTTGAATGTGTAAAGCAGTAGCTGACCTTAGTTTGCAAAACTGCAATGGTCAAGACCAGCTTCTTTAACTGATAATCATCATTATACCCTTCTGGTAACAAAAATCATGCAGGGAAGTTTGGAACATCTATAAGCAGATGAAAATGAATCAAAAAGGAAGTGGAATTTGTAAAAATTACAACCTGTTTGTTTGTTTGTTTATAATCTAAGCACACACTGAAAGGCAGATCCTTTCTTGTTGTACTTGATCTACTGCAGGTATCAGATATCACACAATAGCCACTGAGAACCTTAGCTTTTAGGGGTTGATGTCTGGAATGTGACTTTTTCTGCATTTCTTTTAAGTAGCTCCCTGTAATTCATGAGTTAATACAGTGTTCCAATTTTACTCTTGATCGTGGCTTGTGGCCATTTCCTCAAATCATCAGCCTGGGAGGATTCCACTTCAATTCTACTTCAAGATACAGTTATTGATTAAAAGATTGAGATATCACCATGCAATAATATTTTTAAATAACCATTTTTTTTTCCAGTTCCAGGACTTTCACTTCCAATAAAATAGAGTGCCTACAGTAGGTATTTTATTTCTTATTTCTATTTATTGTTTATTTTGAGTCAATAGTTAGCTCTTTTCTTGAGAACATGCAATTGTAGTAGAGTTGTAGTGACAATAATCTTTTTGTTGAGCGTTCTTTGAAGACCAGAGGGCATTGCAGTTTGCAGCCTAAGGAAGAGTTTTCAGGATGGACAACAACAGACCATCCAATTTATACTTTTGAATGTGTTTCCTGAAAATGTATTTTTCCTAAATTTTATTTTATATTAGTAGAGAGATCTAGTACTTGTTTGATTTCAGAACACAGAGTTCTATCAAGATAACATTTGTTATCAAGAGAAACTCTCATATAATCCCATAAATCTCCTCCCTATACCATTACAAATTCAGTCACAGAATCACAGAATGTCAGGGGCTGGCAGGGACCTAGAAAAGTCATCTAGTCCAACCCCCATGCCAGAGCAGGACCAGATCACACAGGAACGCATCCAGATGGGTTCTGAATATCTCCAGAGAGGGAGACTCCACAGGCCCCCTGGACAACCTGTTCCAGTGTTCTGTCACCCTCACCGTGAAAAAATTCCTCCTCATGTTTGCATGAAACTTCCTATGCCTCAGCTTTCACCCATTGCCTCTTGTCCTATCATTGGGCATCACCGAGAAGAGCCTGGCTCCATCCTTCTGGTACTCACACTTCATATATTTATAAACATTGATGAGGTCACCCCTCAGTCTCCTTTTCTCCAAGCTAAAAAGCCCCAGCTCCCTCAGTCTTTCCTCATAAAAGAGATGCTCCACTCCCTTAATCATCTTTGTGGCTCTGCACTGTACTCTTTCAAGCAATTCTACGTCCCTCTTGAACTGGGGGGCCCAGAACTGGACACAGTCCCCTTCAGGAAAGTTCTCAGTCTTCTATGCTTCAACATGTAGCAAAAATGTTCCTTTTGTTTTGTTCTCTTGTCTGTCATGATTTTTAAAGAGATAGTTGTTTGCCTTTACTCATCACTGTTGTAGAAAATACCTAAGGAGTACATGACTTATTTTTCCAGCTACTAGTATGTAAGTTTTGATGGAGAGAGGAGGGTACCCAACTAGAGTTTAAAATTCCTCAAATTGGAACCTTCAAATGTCATCCACATGTGAAAAATTACTAAAACCAATGACGTGAACAAATTGATTAGCATATTCAGTGACATAGTTTTGGATCTATATGTTAATTTTCTTTGACAAACATATTTTAAAAAAATAACATAGCAAAATAGACATCAAGCTAGATCATCTCAGATGTTCCTTAGACTTTCTAACATTATCTGTTGTGGTGTTGAAAGAGGTTTGTTTGCTCAGGCTTAGAGGACATTATTTGTATAGCTAATGTCAAAGCAAATAAACTGGAAGAAATACACTGTCTGAAGAGTAGTTGAGTGTGTGTCTCATCGTTTTCTTCTCTTTTGAAACAGCTGTATATACCAAGCGTGTTTCTTTCCTGTGCTCTGACTTGTCAGATGATGTGTTCATTTTTCAGGAATGCTGAAAGAAATCAAACTCAAAAAGATAAGCTAACAGATCATTGGAGATAATGAAGAAGATGACAGCAGTAAAGAAAAAGGCTTATTCTGCTATATTACACTTTCATATTATTCTAGATTGTGTTTTACTGAGGTCAATCTTTTTCACTAAATTCCATGGAAAATGTTCAGTTGACCTCACTGGGAGAAAAGTAGACCCTTAGCTGCTCAGAACAATGCCTTTGAGGTAGAGGTGTAGTCGTATTTTTTAACATTGCATATTAGAATTTGGCAGTTTAAGGAACAAACAGAAAAGTGTTTTCTGGTACAAAATACAGTGACAAGTTGGGAAGGGGTGTTTGCAGCAGTTCTATAAGAGACATCTTAAGATGGACCGAGGAGTCTGAGGTCTGCTTAGATTTCTAGGAAGAACAGCATTGTGAACCTATTTGGAAAGAGTGAGACAATTATTCAATAGGTGACTTACAAGAATAAACAGAAGTGGAGTGTCTGAAGAACTGAGGATTGTTCTGAGAGTGATGTCTCAGGTGTGAGAATAAAATAGCAAAAGTAGAAACCAGACAAAAACCATGGCAGAATGGAATAAAAAAATACAATCCAACAAAAAAAAAATACAGGAGTACAACTGTACTAAGGTATGTGACAGGTAGACATCCTGAGATGTTTTGAAGGAGCACGGGTCATGGCTGCAGTTTGCTTTGTGGCAGACACCACACTGTTTAAAAGGATTAGAGAACACCTTAGGTGCAATGCAGCAGCTTCTTTTCTGCCTCACGTGCCAGATCATGTCTTGTATATGGAGTTCAGACAAGGACAGCAGCTGCAGCCCTACTATGGCACTGTGTGAGACAGGGGCACTTTTGCAGGAGAATATGAAACATGGACTACTGGGTGAATTTCATGCTTTGGACCTTGGCAGGTATGAAGCCTTATGTTGCTAAATACCTACCTGATAAAAGAACTATTGCAGCATGTTTAAGCTGTTCATAGTTATGAGTTTAAGATAACTGTCCAGTAGGACAGCTTGAATGGCAGTCTTATATATCAGATACTATCATAGGTCAGAGTACCAAACGGTGTCTCCCCTTCTTGACTTCTGGCACTGAACATGATGGGAAGGGCTATGGTAATTCTATGGCTGTGTTGTCCAGATGAGTGGCTAAAGCTAAACTGCCTGTTGGAAAAACCCTGATGCCAGGAACTCTTGGGAGAGTGCTAATTGGCACAAGTGATGCAGAGGCTGTGTTAACACTTAAGATAATTGTAGGACCGTGCCCAGGCTCTAGCACTGTTTTGTTTACTTGGGCAGGTCTCTGATCCCAAGTTTGTTCCAAGCTGGAGCAGGAACAATGGTTATTGCACCATGGTGCTACTCTTCAGCATGCAGGACCTTGTCTAGCAATTCTGGCAGGAACATTAATGTACTGCTTGTTTAGATGTTATTCATTTGTGGTTTTTTTTAATCTTTATTTTTATGTACACTTGGCTATATTTCATGCTGAATTATAACTGCAAGTCTTTTCAGGGAGGACAGACATTATCAGGGAAGAAAATGATGCTGAGCCCCAAGGAAGCACAATGAAACTGAGAGACAGTGAGGGGAGGATTCTGACCAGATGAGAGGGAACAGTCAGTCTAAGAGAAAGTACTCTGGGGGACCAGGCTGGCACTTAATTAATATCTCAGAGAAACCTAGATAGATGTTTGATTTCTCAGCAGTTTTAGTCCAACAACTCTTTGCTTGACTCAGAAAGGCTGGTGGTACTGCGATTCATTAGTACTCAACTAAATCAGCTTCTACTTCGCCAGAATATACTCCTACTATGCAGAATACTCCTACTATACTCCTACTTTGAAGAATATACTGAAATATAAATGTTCTTTTAATTATGTGTTCTCTTATGAAAGTTTGAATGTTTACTCAGTAATAAGTGTAAGGGGCTTGAGAAACATCCCTGCTGCTGAGGGTTTGGTCCCTGGGGCCCAGGACCACGCAAGCACAACTGGTGAAGTCGGGAGAGACTCCTAAGTGCTGTGAGGCAGATGTGGTCAGGGCCAACACCTTGGCCTACGTGTGGCAGGTACAGCTGCCCCCAACAGACTAAACACAAAGCAAACAGGGTATACTGGAGCAGTTTGATGCCTTGGTCATTAAGTTGCACCTCCTGATGCTTAACCGTCGCCTCAGGGTCTGTGCTTGTCCGTGTTTTGTCTGGGCTCATCCCTTCAACCAATGAGAATGACCACAGTACACCCTCGGCTGGGGTATAAATGGGGTCCTGCCTGAGAGCCGGAGGAGTTGGTTCTTCACAGAGCTGCAGGCCTGGCAGCTGGGCACTCCTGCTGGACATGCCATCCAAGGATAATTCCATGTATTGAGTGAGTCTTCATGAATTGAGTGAGCCTCACTTCCCCACCTTTGGGTGAGTGGTATCTTGAGCACTATGGTGTGGGAGGTTTCCCCTTGATGAGTGAGTGTGTGCCCATTTTGATTCATCTTTCCTTAAGGTTTAGGAATTGGTTGTGTAGTAAATTCCCAACAGACATCTGAACTTGTATTTGGTCAGAAGGGGCGCTGGGCAGCTTTGATTGCAATAAACCCCATTTTGGAAAGTGGCTGCTGTTTGGTGTGTGGGTGCCATGCTCAGCTGAGGCTGTCACCTGGGCTGCCTGAGCTACAGTCACAGTCGCCCCACAGCCTTGTGCCTGGCCATTGGCCCTGCCAAGCTGGACCCACACATGGGCTAATGTCATGGCCTGGCCCTGGCCCATTCTTATCCCCAGGGAGGTGACTGATGCCCAGGACTAGGGCTGCCGCTGTGGCCTCTGGCTGCCCTGCTCCTGATGAGGGGGGAAACAGGCCTAGGCTGGCAGGCCCTGCCCGACTGGCTCTACTGGGTACTTCAGTGCCCCTGTCACTCCAACCCCAGGGAGCTGCCAGCCCTTGCAGCAGCCTTACAGTAAGTGCAATGGGTTTCACACGCCCGTTGATGTGGGCAGTTGTTTCCACTACTGCATCTCTCCCTGTGCTCTAGTGCAATGCCCCGAAGAGCTTTGCAAATGGCCAGTTATACATTTCAGAAAACCCCATGGAAGAAGCTTCACCACAGAAGAAGTTTAGGAGGCCTCTCCTGCTTTATTTTTAGTTGTTTTAGTTTTACTTTCTGTAACACAGAAAGGCACTATTCAGAATTCAAATGTAAAATTTAAAAGTCCCCTGGAGGAAATCATATTTAATAACATCTGATCCAGAATCCAGTAGAATTCTTTTTCTCTATCCAAACATTGCCAAAATTTATATTTCTTCAAACACAAGCAAAGAAGAGAGTTAGGGGGGCACTTGATGCGAACATGACATACATATGTATATAGAACCATTTCTGGTACCTGAAAGGTGAAAAGGTTTATAAGATCTGATATATTTTTACTACAATTCCAAAAATGTAACCTTTTCAGTGTTTCTCATTTTGTTTAATGTGGTATTTTCCCTTTCATAATGAATAAATGTAAGAAATGACCTTTAGATTTAAGTTGATTAACTTGATTATTCATCATTAAAATGTTGTCTGTCACCCTCCATATGGAAAGTATGTAAATTTACCCAAAGTGGGGATGTGTTGCTCATGTTGAAACAGATAACATTTATTGTATAATTATTATATGTTATTTCCAAGTTTACTTCTACATAGTTTATACAAGAAATTTTCATTAGGAATGGTATTATAAAATTATTTTGCAAATCAGTAATTGAGGATTTCATACTGAAATCTACCATCGCTGAAATTTTTTGCAGAGGTTATTGAGCTCATTGAAAGCTAAATGCATGCATATATACAAGCTAAAATATAGCTTTATGTTTCACATTGGTAAGTATTAGTTATTTCCTATCCATGTCATACCTGACCTATTGATAATTATTCTATTAATTTTTTTTACAGAGTAACTAATAAACTTGAGCAATTTACCTTTAGTCAGGAAGATTCTCATCAATTGTATCCTGTTCCTGACAACACTTCTAAGGTTTCAAAGTTCACTTCTAAAAATTCTGGAAATACTACCTTGGATTTTATTGTCTGGGTTGCTTCATGGCATTTTGAAATTGGGAGATGTCCTTAACAGACAAGTACTAAATAATGGAGAAATATAGTTTCACTTTGAAGTTCAGTGGAAAACCAGTTAAATTTAGTGAGGAATAGGTTTTCTGTTGTCAGAAATACAGGGATGTCAGTAAAAGATGGCCACCTGTTTTTCTTCTTCTGGAGTGAAACCTGGTAAAAGTCTTCCTTCAGGCCATCAAGTGACCATGTAATTAAAACTCAGTGGTAGTTTCTATACCCAGGTACCTTCAGTAATGTTGTTATTTCCCTACAGCTTGGAAGGCCAAATAACTAGAGGATTCATATTCCTTTGAACGTGCACCTGTCCCCACAGGCTATTTGCTCAGAGTTCTGTCCCAACAGATTTCTCTCTACAAGGCCTGGCTCATCTCTTCTCAGAGAACACATACAACTTAACTAACAACTTAGCTTAGAACACATACAACTTAGCTGGGAACTTAGGGATACAGTAAGCTGTTCCCCATGTTTTAGAATGGAGTTAATTACTGTGTCTCTGTGTCAGTCATAGAAATCTGAATGTTGAGATGCCGAAGTCTGTGTGCTTTGTCTCCTGATAATATTAGAAGCTGTAAAGGAGGTTATATGAGTGTAATTAAGACTACTGGGTTTATATGTCCACTGTCTTGAAATTAGAAAGGCAAGAATTTGTGGTAAGAATTGACTTACCTCTATTATTAAAATGCTGATAGAACTTCAAATATCTTTTGAAAAATGTGCCTAACATGTGCCTAGAAATAGTAGCAGACCTCAGTTTAATATGTTTATTCACCTGTAATTAATCTGTGATGGTTTTAGTGGTGTTCATGCAGAAACACCGTTGTAAGTCTTTCACAAGCAACTGCAGACTGTTTCTGATTGAGGTGATTTTTAGTGGTCTGATACATTTTACTGTCAGTAAGTGGTTTATAAAACCTATTGTATGCAAGACATTGCTCTGATTAAATCCGTAGAGTCCTACCAAGCACAGCAGTTTAGAAAGAAAGATTCATTCTAAGAGGATGTATTGTACAGCAGAACAAAATTACTGAAATTTAAGTGGCTAAGTGATGGGAAAATTTGTAAAATTTCTTTGAAAACAGTTGTAGCTAGTAGTATATTTGGACGCCTTTGTAAAGCAAACCCAGATATAGTTGGTTTCCTTTTCCACTGAAAGAAGCGGATTCTTCTAAAGTAGCTGTCACTAGTTACAGGATGTCTCAGAGGAGATAAGTATATATACATAATGATGTAATCCAGTGTTTATAGGCCAGATTTGTTTGTTTGTTTTACTTTCTCCTCTTCATTTTTTCCCCTTCATCGGGTTTAATAAGCCTGAACTATTTAAATTCTACATCCGATGAGTCTGTGGTGTCTCTCATGTGCAGTCTGTGGTCCACTGAAACATGACACATCAGAACATGGTTTGTGAAATTGACTGTTTGTGATGGTTCTTCATGTCTGCTGGCATCTATATTCAGATATCACTGGCCTTAAACATTATTTTAGATTAATAGATTAATAACGGTAATAAATATATTTTGTAAGACAGTAACTTTTTGCTTACTAAAGTGTTAATTGCTTTATTTGTTTGTCTTCCCCTCTTCTTTCCAGATGCCTTTTTCATGGGCATGAATGACAGACTATAGGTTTTTTTAAATCAGGTTCAAACAATTTCAAATAGAAATAAATCATGAACTTTGGTTATTCAGCAGGTGACACTTTCTTTGAGCCTTGGAGTAGAATGCTTGTTGCTCAACTCCCATCTGTAGCTGCGTTGCTTTCAGGCTACCTATAATCTATACTATAATCCGTGGCAGAGATTTTATGTCAGGTGACCTCAAACATGCATTCCACAGCAGACTGTGTTAGCTGGGAATACAGTGTATTTAGCCCTTCCACTTGGACAGCTGTTTTCAGCCTCTCCCTCTCCACACCAGCAATGATTCTCTGTGTGTGTGAATACTTCTGAGAATGTCAGGTTGCTGTACTTTTGGCAAAACTCCAGACTAATAAGAAAAAAGGCTGTACTTAGTCAAACCAAGTTCACCCAGGTAGTGACCATAAGAAAGGATGCATAAGGAAAAATAACTGGCCAAGCACATATGCTATTTTCCTGAAATGTTTCCCAGCCTTCAGCTATGTTAAGGTCAGAGTTATTCATGAGTCTGATGTGACTTTTCTGTTTACTAACTTCACAGCTGACCTTTCTTTCAAGTTCTTGTTCTATCTCTCACTGAATCTATGTATATTTCTTGCACTTAGCATAAATTGTGGCACACTGTTGCTCTCGTCTGATACTGATTCAGAGAACAACAATTTACTTCTGTTTGTTTTGAATTTGATTCTTGCTAGTTTTGTATGATGACCCATAATTCTTTTGCTGGAAGAGACAATGCATTATTGATCCCTATCCACCTTCTCTACAACACTCATGATTTTGTAGACCTCTATTACAACCGTGTAAGCTACCTCTTGCCCAGGTTGAAGAGTTTCATCCTGACCCATTTTTCGTATGGAGTTGTCTGCTCATATGGGAGTTGAGCATATCTTTGATAATTCTTGCTGCCTTTCTCTGAAACTTTTCCAGTTCTAAAATAATATTTCTCTGTTTTGTACTTCTCTGTCCATCGTTTCAGGATTCTGTGGCCCACTGATTAATACTATGCTCTATTAATGTTTTCATTACATGGGTTTTGCACCCTTCAACCTTGGTTGCTTGATTCAACCCTGATTTCTATGAAAAAGAAGGTGAAAGCGATGAAACTGCGACTGTTTAGAAGGAGGCAGAATGGATGTTCACACTTAAAGTTTTCAATGGGGTATTTAGTCTCATATTTGAAAGGGATGATAACAGATAGCAAAACATATTCTTTTTTGTAAGAATTATTGTATTTGAGGGGAGATGAATACAGGGTCTTGAATACAAGTCTAAATACTTAGTGTATGTGGTGTGGAGGATGGTATGGCACAAGGAAGACCACAGCTCAAGAAGATGGCTTTTCACTTTTTAGAAGCGGTTACTGTTCTAGAAGATCTCAGCCCCTTCAGACACACATGAAAAAAAATTGCAGTGATGGTAAGTGTTCAGTCTGATAGATGAAGAAGCTGGAAAAACAAAGAGCATCTCCTCAAGCTGATAATCTGACAGTCCTGATTTTTTTGCCTCTGTCTCTACATCCTACACATTGAATTTACAGGTAGCTTAATTGAATGATTTAGTCCTTGCAAACATCCCCACCTTTGCATGAACTCTTACTGTAAACAGTGATTGTCCATTGACTGACTTACTAACTTGCACTTTCTTCATGAATATGTGGGGTATGCTATATATTTCTGAGAGGACAAGGTCAGAAGACACACAAAATTCAGTCTGTGAACCATACTGTATATTTGTGCAACAGCATAATGATATTTTATTCACAGAATCTCAAAATGGTTGATGTTGGCAGAGACCTCTGATTCAATTCCCCTCCCCCCCCCCCCCCCCCCCCCCCCCGCCCCCCTCCCCCCCCTCACGCCCCACCCTTGCATCATCTCTTCTTCG
>WTSP01022488.1:0-31248 GCA_025331215.1 Actenoides lindsayi | reverse complement strand
TAACTTTGCGCAACAGCATGATGAAATTTTATTCCCATAACCTCAAAATGGTTGATGTAGGCAGAGCCCTCTGATTCAATTCCCCTCCCCTCCCCTCCCCTCCCCTCCCCTCCCCTTGTCTAACCATATGAAAACCAAGACGCTTTACATTTTGCTGTCCCAGAATATATATTGGGGTATGGGTTTGTTCCTCCATAGGTGAGGACTCAACACTTCTCCGTGGTGAACTTAAATTAGTTCCTGTTAGTCCACTTTTCTAGATTATTGAGATCCCTCTGTACGGCAGCATGATCCTCTGGTTTATCAGCCACTCCTTCCAGTTTGGTCCAGTTTGCCCTGGGCTTGACTAGGATAGGGTTAATTTTCACCAGAATTTGGGAGTGGAGTGACAGTCAGGATGGACAATCAAATTCGTTCAGACTGTTCAGAGCAGTGCTGCTGTTCCTTGGTTCATTCTGTACTGCTCCATCATAACTACTACTGTTGTTGCTGTTGTTACTTCTCTTACATCATTGTATTAAAATCTCCTTATCTTAACGCACAGGGTTTTGTACTTTTCTCCCTCTTCTTCCCATTTGGATTTTGGATGAGGGAGCAGTGAGTGAGTACTGTGTGGTCCTCAGCTCCCAGTTGGGTCTAAACCATGACAGGTGTCATCAGTGAACTTGCTGAGGCTACAACTCTGCCCCATCATCCAGAACATTAATGAAGATGTTAAACAGAAATGGGCTTAGTATTGACCCCTGTGGTACACTGTTAGGTACTGGCCTCTAACTAGACTTTGTGCCACTGATCACTTCACAGTGGGTCTGGTGGATTGAGCAGTGGCCCATTCAGACAATTTTTAACCCACCTCACTGTCTGCTCATTCAGCTTATTCCTGATTAGCTTCTCTGTAAGGATCATACCAGAGACAGTGTCAAGGTCTTACTGAAGTCAAGGTAAGACAGTATCCACTACTCTCTTACTTACCATCATAGAAGTTTATCAGGTTGGTCAAGCGTTACTTTCCTTTGATGAATCCACACTGACTACTCTTGATTAATTTTTTGCCCTTCATGTGCCTGAAATGTTCTTTATTTTCAAATTGTAATAATTGGTTTGATACTTTGGCTGCTACCAAGCACTGAGGTAATGTTCTAAAGGAGTCACTTAGAACATCCTTTTGGTGAAGGACTGTTGAGAAATTGAAAATTCAAGCAGCTTAAACAGGTGAGTATACATAATTGGATGTGTTTATAAGGGAGGACTTCCCCTTACTGAAAAAATGTTGGCCTTTCCCCAGGACACTGTATTTATTTAAGTGTTCACTAATTCCATATCAATATTTGTGGAAAGCTCCACCCTATGTCCTTATTCTCAGTGAGCTGACACAGGCTGCCAGTCATCTTCCTGACCCCTTCACTTGGCCAAATCTGCCCTGCTCCCTGGCCTGAGGGGCAGTAGGACTGACCTGGCCAGTGAGGTTCCTGCCCTGATGGGGTGGCAGATGTCCTGTGGCTCCAGTTGCCTGTAACACAGGAAGCTGCTGGATTCTACAAGAGTCTCTGGAGGGCTTTTTGCTGCTGGTGCTTTAGATGGAAGCTTTATTGTTAGTTTTTCATTCTTTTTGCTATTTGCTTCTCAAACTCTTTCTTGGCCTGCCTAGTTATACTTTCCATATATAAACTGTCAAAAGTTATGAGGCTTTTAATTTTCTTTATTTGTGTACAACACTACTTTGAAAAATACTTCTGGTTTCTAATACTATCTTCTCCTTTGCCATGCTGGTGTTAATTTTTCCTTTTTCAAGTCTTCTTTAGTAGGTAACATGAACCGCTGCTGTATGATCTCCTTCAGGAATTTCCATGCTGCTGGGAAGGTTTTAATTCTCATAGCTATCTCTTCTGGCTGCATTTTAAGACACTTTCTTATTTTACATAGCTTTCTTCTTTGAAGTAGAGCACAGTAGTGGTATATCGTTTAGTCTTTGTTGATGCTGTTGTGATGTTGAAAGTAAATATATTGAGATAGTTTTACACAGTGGTACTTCTGCTATAAGATTTTGTAAGCTTTGCCCTGCAAGAATTTGAACCATGTTTTGCACATTACTCATGAACACCGTTACTACAGCTTTCAGTTCTTTTTGTAATTCTTTGGAGAAATAGTATGCTAGTTTGAATCTCTTTAGATTGAAAGGAAAACAGAGCTTAACACTTCAGAGTATGGATGAACTTCCTAACAATCAAGTTGTTGTATGAAGACATGTAGCAATTAGCTCTCTAGATGTCTATAAAATGAAAAGAATGATCTTTGTTGCATTCTTTTGTAAAAAAGAATGTGGGACATCTCTTCCAGGAAAGCACTGTAGGTGGAGTGTACCAGGGAGAAAGAGGCTTTTGTGAATTCCTGACCTAGCATCTAAAGTGTGAAATGTAACAGCATTCTGAACACCTGTGTGCTCATTGTTTCCTCCTGGCTTGCTCCAAGTGGCTTCCTGCTCATTGCACTAGCTGTTTCAAATAGCCTTGCAGGATGCTATTTGAATAGCCAACAGCCATTTCAGATAGCCATTCCTACCTTTCTTAGTACACTGAACAGAGATTTTAATGTGGGCATTGAGCTCTGGGTTCTGGATTCTGTGAAGAGGCACAGAAACCCCCAAATGAAGCATTTTTCCATATGAGTTTTAAATGGCTAAGTCTAAGCAGGTTTAGCTTTTAAATTTTAATTCCAGTTTAGCCAAGCAGTAAGTGACAGTATCCTTGTTCCCCAGGTAAATGTAACTCAGATCCATTAAAAACATTTTAGACAAGTTTCACACTCACATATTTTCATTTATGGAATGTGACTGCTATAACCTTTGAATCAGAATTCTGACAGTAAGTATTTTCTACCTTTACCTATCTGATTATTGTGCTATACTCAGCTTTGCTTATTTTCAGTTAAACAGAAAATAGATTTCTAGAATCTCAGAAATTCAAACTAGGCTGTATAAACTAACTTTCATTTCCTGTCAAAGATTTATTCATAATACGTCAGAGAAATTTAGGTCATCAACCACACAAAAGTGCTGCTGCAGTGGTATGGCCATACTACGAAAGAGTTTTATTAAGAAGGATTCTGCTGTGGCAATGTGGTGATTTTGATTTGTTCATGACCTCATAAGACATGGTCCAAAGTCAGTGCTGGTGAATTTAAATTTTAAATGTTGGTTGTTTTATGTAAACATACAAATCTAGTTTTGCATGGGCAAAACTGTTACTGTAACTACATAACCAAGTACAAACTTTCCTTAGTATTTTTGAAACAAAATGTGAAGTATGGGATTTCCTAGAGGAAAAATAGAAAAGCACTCTTCTTTCTACACCAACTATTTTTAACCGTGAAACACAGAATTAAAATATGAAAGGAATTCCTAACTAATGTTAAAGAGTCTGACAGAAAGGTGATGTGATTTAAAGGCTTCTGAAACATGTTGCCATTAATAGGTCCCTGAAATATTTACTGTAACTTAGTGTACACCAAATTTTGGATAAGGCTATGGCTGGGGGTAGAATATGCAATAAAATGTTTAATGGCTTTTGGATTTCAGGGAGTGTAGCAGTGTACTATCTCCTTACTCTCATACTGTGTTTTTCTTCAGTGGCTTCTTTCAGTCTGATTACCACTGTAAAAATTCACACCTGTCACTATTTGTTCCTTTGTTTATTGATATCTTTCTCTTTTCTAATCCTCTTGGATTTATATTTTCATCTAAGCAAAATTTTTTTGGAACCAGTTATTGGATACAGTGCTCTGAGCTGTGAAATAATATTTTATATTTCTTCATTTGGTTTATGCTGAAGTATTTGCTTACTTTGAATTCTAGAGTCTGTTCTGCAACATTCTAAAATCTGCAAAAATGCAATGTTTAGTTCAAAATATATTCATGTCTTTCATTTCAAAGATCAGCACAGAGACATTTGTAATGAACTGAGTATACTTCTTTGCAGCTGAAGTAATCCACATAAGGACATCCCCACTACTAAATGCTGCACTCTCAAACAATTTACAGTGAGTGAAGGACAGACTCCTCTGCTCTTTTTATGTTTAATAATCTGAAGTATTCTCAACCTATAAATAAAGTAGGGTTTGAAATAGAGAGAAACAGAACATAGCATTTAGTAAATCCCTTTAGGAACAGTGAAAATGAAATGCAGAGAACTTGAAGGAACTGCTCCAAACCATGTGAAGTCAGCATCACAATTATGGCTGGAAAGCGTACTGCTCTGACTCTTCAGTGTTCAGTCCATTGGCTTTTTTTGTCAGGAGTGGTAAATCCCTGCTCTTGCCTTCTGGTTACGAAGTGCTTTATAAGACATCAGAACCCTTTGAAATGACTTTCCAAGGAAGAAGCTGCTCTGCTAATAGATTGCAGTTTTCTTTCAGCAAGACTAGCCTTTGAATAAGCTCAGTCTGTATTTTGAATTGTGGTTTCTTGGCTCTATTATTATGATGCTACCAAAAAGCACACTCTGTTTCAATAGTTGTCTCTTACGGTACCATGCTGTTGTTTTTAATCCTTGCTCTATGACTTACTGTTAAAAGTCCACTCTCCTCGCAGAGGGGGAGGTGAAGCATTCTGAGTGCGATTCTCAACATAGCACACGCTGTTAGTTTCAGGGAGGTCTGGGGAATCTGCGACCCCACATCAACAAGTCAATTCACAGAACTGCTCCACAGACACTATGAGACCACTGAGGCTCTAAGAATTTCTGACTATTTCAATTATATTCATGGTCTTAGTTTGTTAATAACTAAAATATTGTGTTTCTTTCTGACTTAGTTCAAATGATCTGTCCTTTTGGTAGCTTGCGTTACTGTAACTTGAACTAGCAAAGTCCCCTTTCAACTGCCACAATTGCTTGGTAACACCTAGAGTAAAATTCTTTATCAAGAAGTGAACATGTTAACACTAGAAAAACCCTAGAAGACAGGAAATGTAACACCTGAGACTTTGAGGAATTTAGGTCAAGTATGTCTCTGAATATCAATTAAATGTCCATACTGTTCACTTCATTTTTTATGTTGAGTTCCTACAATAGAGATCACTTCTTTACCAATATCATTAAATCTCTGCCTGAGATTATAATCTTTCAGGATTGTTTACTGAATTCAAGAGCAATGGTTTATGAAAGATGGAAGGCAGAAGACAGAATTTCTCAACAGCTGACCTCTGGCTGAAGTTTGCTTGTGTGGGAGAAAGAAGTATCTGTGAATATTCCCATTTTTAGTGATCTGTTGAATTCACTGAAGTACAAAATCATAGTACCCTTAGAAATAAATGTAAAAATAAAGAATGTGCAGTATGCAAAGTAAAAGAGACTGGGCACACTTTTAAATATCAATTAAGAACTGCAAACTGTTCTGATTCAGTAATGCTCTTTTTATGATTATGCAAGGGTGAAATAGATGCTCCAGATTTGCCAAATGAAGGAAAATGACAGTAAGGAAATGGCATATTCACCAGTCAAATCTCTCAAATATGTTCTCACTACCACTCTGGTATTTATACTATAAATATATATTCACTATAACATTGTAAGGGGGTTACCAATTTCTGTGTAATAAGCATTTACATTCTTACAAGCACAGATTAAAATTTAGTTGGAAAATAGCTGGAATTTAATAATCCAGTGACAGAAACTTTGCCCAGAACAGACAGGAAAAGTGGCTGACAAGGAAGAGAGGTTATTTTGCCTGCAGAAAAGAATGACACACGTAGCTAAGCTGCTACCATCAAAACAGCTTTGAGCACAGTGAAAGGTACAAGAAAGGTATAATCAAAGAAAACTATAATTTTGCAGAACAAGATGGGGAGATTGAGAAAGGACTATTTAACAAGACAAAGGAGCAGTCCATTTCAGTTCCTAGCATTCATGTTTGTACACAGACATCACTTCCTAGGGAGAGGCCTCCTCCTGGCAGGTTGCTCCTGGCAGGTGGGGAAGGAGAGGACCCATCCTGTGACAGAGCAGACTTGCAGCCCCCACACCACCACACTGCAGTTTTGGGCAATGCCCACACTCAGGGGAGCACACCCATTGCTTATTTCCTCACTTCTTCCCTTATTACCTTCCCTCTGAGGCAGGAAGATTGTCTCGTCAGCACAAGGTCTTGCTGTCTCTTACTTTGGAATACCATCTGATCTCTCCCTATGCTGCTAAGCTATGAGCACCCTGCCAAGGCTTCTGGACCCAGAACTATTATGCCTGACCCATCTTCCTACTGGTCACCTGCTTACTCTCTGTTTCCCTCTGGCATCTTCCATGCTGCCTGAAGAGGGGGTCTGTTGTACACTGTGCTTCCCACATTGTGAAAATATGTGTGAAGTGATTTTAAGGAATTCAGTGTGATTATGTAGAAGTTTCTTCCTGATTGCCCTTCAGTGCCCTCTAAGCATACCATCAAATTTACTAAGTGCCAGCCTGTGGTGGAATTGCTTGTTGGCTTTGTTCTTACGCTTTTCCTTTAACAGGACTAACAAGGGGGTTAAGATTGTCTTATGTGCTTTAGTAGATTGTAAAGGAACAGAACTGCATGCATGATAACAGACTAATCAGAATAGGCTGGAGCAGAGATTAAATAAAACTGCAACACTGACCCTGACTGCCACAGTAATGATAGAATTATAGGGGAATTAATGCTTATGAAAAATACTACCATAGCAGAGCTCTTTGCCTTTACACAGTGGTTCCTAATGTAAATAATATCAAAAGATGAGAATGGAAGATGAGACAAAAAGTAGTACATCAGAGGTGTTCTGTGAATGTTTTTAAACGGGCAAAAAAATCTTTTTGTACTGAGCTAATTTGCAGCTAGCAAAATGCAGTGAATTTTCAGGGTACAAGTGAGTTATAGGGCTCTGAAAATGCACATTTGAAAAAGCAAATCCACATTTAATTGTATAGACTGGTCCTGTACAAGATATTTTCCAACAGTCCAAGGGGAGGAATGCAGACTGAAGGAGTTGGAATCTTGAGGAAAATCAATCAAAGTGCAACAGCTTGTCCTCTAATACCTTGTTCTATGCCCATGTTTCTCATCCTATTTAAAAATAGCTCATACTTGTGACTGTAAGCTAACATTTTCTGTTTTGCAGTTTGGGAAATCAGAAAATACCAAAGCGATCTGTTAGTGTAACTCTTGGAATCTGATGAATTTGTTGAAGTATCTTTCCTGTTTGTCACTGTAACAAGGGATTTCTGTGTTCAAATTGTGGACTTTGTTTTGCTTTGACAATAGTACATCTTTCTCCTCTCAAGGTTTGCCACTGTCATTCTTTCTTAATCCTAGTTAAATTAATTGTTACATAATATTCCAGTTTCTCAGTCTACTTGTGTGTCAGTAAAACTAGTACTTCTTTTTTCCTTTTTTTCATGTAGTGGAATAATTACTGAAGCTGATTTATTGAGATTCAAGTTTCTAATTTTTCTGTAGAAATTATATCCTCTGGTGAACACTGCTCATTATAATCTTGTTATAATACCAAAATATACTTCCATCTCAGAGGCTACCCACCTCCAATATGCAGCCATCCTTCAGTGATAGTGTGCTCTGAATTTCTTCCAGCCTATAACTTTAAAAGCAGAGTGAGGATATTTTACACCAATCATAATAAAGGTATGCATGACTAAAGTCACTTGAGCTCCACCTGAAAATAAAAAATAGTATAAAAGCAGCTTAAGAGAGGGTGAATGTTAGGGAAGGTAGCATTGCAAACAAGCTGGGAAGATGCCATCATAAACGTGCTAACTTCTGGGATCATTCGACAGGCTGAGCCTTGCTTCTTCCCCCTGTTTGGGACACCTGTTGGGTGAGATTCCAATACTTGGTTATACTGAGTGCTTCCATGGGAAAAATCAGAAGTCTCTCTCTCTCTATTTTTTTTTCCATTTAATGTGTTGGGAGCCAGGCTATATTATTTATATTCTTGATACTTGCATGTGCTTTGCAGACAGTGTACTTTTGACAAGCAATCTAAAGGAATCTGCCTTTCTGTGGCTTCAATGAACTGGACTATTGGTTAATCTAGCTGTGACATTTCTCACTGGAAGCAAACAGATTCTTAAATATGGCCACGGTAGTCCATTGAACGTGACTAGGCTGCAGGTGTTTCATGCTATTTGTGCATCTGTAATCATGGTGGTTCAATATAATGAACGTGACTGGACTTAGTGTGCTGAGTTGTGCATCATGCAGAATATAAGCCCAGCTGCCGCCAGCCCCTCTGATATCTTAGTACAAGCTGGAATGCAATGAGGTTTACTTTCTGCTTAATTTCTTAACATTTAACACAACACATATTTGTTGGAAAGAAAAATATTCTTGATTAACTGTATTCCAGATTCACAGAATCACAGAATGTTATGGGTTGGAAGGGACCTTGAAAGATCATCTAGTCCAACCCCCCTGCCAGAGCAAGACCACCTAGAGCAGGTCCACATGGGTTTTAAATGTCTCCAGAGAAGGAGACTTCACAACCCCTCTGGGCAGCCTGCTCTGTCACCCTCACAGTGAAAAGTTTTTTCCTTATGTTTCTGTGGAATCTCTTATGCTCCAGCTTGCACCCGTTGCCCCTTGTCCTATCATTGGACATAACAGAGAAGAGCCTGGCTCCATCCTCCTGATACATCCTCCTGATTTCTTATGAACACACTTGTTTTCATTTCCCGCTATAGTAACACCAAAATATTTTCCTGTCAAATTACACGCCAAAGAGTATCTAATTAAGTCTAGACACTAAAGATAAAATTCAGCACTTTTCTTGGTAGTGTGACTGCATAATGCTGTCATTTTTCACTCTTTACTATGGTATAAGGAGTGCGTTGTTCCTTTCAAATATAGCTAGATCTCAAAACATCTGTTGGAACAACTTCACTAGTGACAATCCACTCCAATATTTAGTTAATGTTCTCTGTGCTATAGTGAGTTTTACAAATACAATCTTTAGAAGGCTCAGATGAATGAGACTGACAAAAGGTGTATTGAATTGATCTGTTACAAAAATGAAACATCCAGTACTCTGTTCACGGTGCACTACAAATAGCTAACTCCCAAAAATCACCACTAGATCTTCAGTTTGCAGACTGTTCTTATACACCTATTCCTGTCCTTTCATATCTCACTACTTCTGCTTCTTATGTGGACAACTGTGGTTTAAAGGGGGAAGCATAAGGATGAGGGCAGTATTAAAAACCTGAGTGATAATAATTTTGAAGAGAAAGGATGTTAATACATTATGCTCTGCCATGATCTTGCTGTAAAGAATTAAAAACTGTCCTAGCACTTTAGGATGAGAGGCAGAAGTTAGATTCCGGCAGACCAACCTCGCTGCTTTCCAGATGCCCCTTTAGTCCCCCAACTAGCAAGCACATCCAGAATAATTCTACACTGTTCCACCTGGCCCTTACTTACCCATTACCTACAGTGTCCTTGAACCATCAGATGTGCCAATAAACCATATTTTCTTCACTGAAATTTTCTCCTATATCCTGAATCTAATCCATACCCACCTCAAGCCTGGACACTTCCATTTTAGTACCCAGCGTTAAAAGATGCTTCATTGCTTCTGTGAAACCTTCCCTGCTGCACTACAATCACTCTGTGATCTGCCTGTGCAGGCAGCCATCAATGTGGCTTCCCTAGAGGAGGCTGAAAATCTCTCCCTCCGATTACACTCTCTGCTTAACTTACTGACACTGTATTTATTGCAAGGTTAGAAACAGCAGCAACAACCTGGAAAAGACAGCAACTTACAGGGAACTCAATATTCAGCTTCTCTGGGATCAGCGAAAAGGAATTCCACAGAAGCCGACTCTTTCTTGCCGCAGTTTACATGTCTTGCAGAAATGCATGGAGGCACTGAAATATTCTGAGTCTGATCTGGTAAAATCACACCAAAGCCCTACTGGCACTGGGGATCCTTCAGATTATTCTACATCAGTCATCTTGTCTTGTGTTTGCACACATAACACTATTCCTTGCTTACTCCTTGCATTGTATTCAGTCGTTCCATTTAATTGCTGGTGACTGTATCAGAAGATCTAATTTTATTTTATTTTTTAATCTGGTGAACTAAACAGGTGTCAGTCTTCTCCTTCTGGTGGCTAACAGTGCTTTTATACTTTTTCTTGCCTTGCATTCTCCTACATGGCAAAATATTCTCAAGAGGTCTGTAAATGCAAAATCTGGGGCATGATGCAAAGCAAATATTCTGTCATTAAGTTAAAAAACATAGATGAACAATCAAAACATTGGCAAATGTGATTCAAATGTAAATTCAAATGTAGACTTTAGACGCCTATTTTTTTCTTACCTAGAAAGTCAAGGAATTAATTTTATTCTGCAAGGTAGCTATTTTTAAAAAACTGACCCAAATGAATATTTAATTATCTAATATGAATTCTACTGAATTTAATGCTATAGGCTTTCCTGTTTCGTTAGAAAGATATAGTCACATGGTCAGAATTATTATAGGATGATTATTATTCTTCTAGAACTACATATTGTCTAATGTTTTTTCTTGGTACTCAGATTTTTATAGATCATGTTCTGACATGTCTCTGTTGTACAATACATGCTTCAGTGTTAAGACCTGACCACATTTACCATAATTGCTTAACTTGTCTTAAAATCTTGTTTCTAAATACAAAGCTTGCTTCTCTCACTGCTTGTTCTGATCAAGTGTGAGGCTTGATTCCTCATTCATCTTGATGAAAACTTACTCACATGAATAGCTTTACCGGCACCAGTTTAAGGAAACACAAATTGCAAAATACTGCATGTTTTCAGGGATCAGTGTTCTAATAAAAACCCCTTTCTTCGGAACATTTTCTAATTATGCAATTGATACTTAATTTATGATGAGTTACAAATAAAGCTATGAGTAGCAAAAAATACAATTCATACCTGTATAAAGACACTGTAGACAGCAGTGGAACTAAATATGCTTAATATATTACATAAGAGAGTGACTTAAAAATCTTATCTATCAAATTAAAAGTGAAGTTTCACTGAAATCAATGTATTTTGGAAAGAATTGTCAATTAAAAAACAAAGTCACTGGAAGATGCTGAAACAAATTCCAAGGGTTTTTTCAGTAGTGTCAGAACATTTGTGGTCAGATTGCTGTATCTAAATATACATATCTCAAGTACATATGTCTACACAGAGCTCTTGCTGTGGTCAATGGAAGGACAAGACTTTCATTGTAATGTAGCCATCTAATGTAAAGCAGATTCACTGTGTCCTAAACATGTCTGTTTCTCTCAGCTGATGATAAATGGTCCAGAGGGATTCAGTTGATCAAACACAGACAGAACCATTTTAGATACCTGAAGTGTATCTGGCTTCTGGCTGCTACTCCAAAAAGTATGGACCTCTTGTGTGGTATCTCCTAGCACTGTGAGGGCATCTTGGTCACCATGCAGAGTCTAAAATGGCAGAATATGTCTGTGCTTAGGTAGTTAAATGTCTTCCAAAGTTTGTTTCACTTGATTTTCACTTTGAGCTTTGTTGCATTTTTTCATGATGCTCTCAGGGTTCTTTCTGTCATCTTGGTACATTCCAGAGAAACTTCTCAGTTGTTACTAGCCTCTGAAAAACATTTATTGCCCTTCTGCTTACTGCAAAAGCTGTTCTTAAGTTATTCTGTGCTCCTTCTGTGAAAAAGTGCATCCTCAATATCATGAAAGAGTATGTTAGGACACTGGATATCATAGCATGTAGTTCTTAAGGATCTCTAATAGGGACAGTGTGTCTGTTGCTTGTCAAATCAGTTAAAGCAAGTTTTATCTCCAGTTTTAGGTATGAAATAATATATTTATTTAAAGCTAGAAGCTGTAAGTTTGTAACAGTAGGACACAGCTGAAAAAAGTGTAGACTTTGTTAATGTTACACTTAATGTGGTACCTTTTTCAGTTATTTCAGAATCTCTTGTCTCTTCTAACTCCTTTTTATAGGTGAAACTGAAATTTCATATTGATTTTCTGTGATGATTGTGTTTCTTTCATATAAAGTAATTGTTATGATCTCCTTCCCTGTAGTGCTCAACAGAAGGTGTCACAAATCAAAAACTATGACCTGCCTATATTATGTCAAGTTATCCCTCATCTTGCACAGTTCCTGCATATGAAAGCTTCCACCTGCATTTACTGTAGGTTGGTAATGAAACATCACATAGTAACATAAAGGATGAACTTTCTTTTCTTAAAGTCTTTTCAGTAACATTTTGATTGTATAATATACTGGAATATTCTTGTTTAAGCCTCTCTTCATAACTTTTTCTCTGTTAAAGATATTTTCAGAGAAATGTTGGTAAAATGAGTTACATCTTGTTATGAAAAATGTGGGATATATATAGTCTTCCTACTAGGGGCATGAGGAGTCTTTCCATATGAATATGATGTAAAGATTGTATATGATGCCACACAGAATAAAAATGAAAGAAAAGTGCAAAGGTGAATAGCGTTCTTCACTCATTGTACCCAAACCTATGGTGGTCTCTCATCATTAAGTTTAACCCTTTATATTGTATTACAATACTTGGGCATTATTGAAATCACATTTCCACAGGAAGACAATTTAGTTTTTGAAGTATCCCTGATATGTGGGATATACTTCGAGTTTGGTCTGGGATTAAATGGAAAAGTTATTACTAGTAAATATTATTGCCTATATTATCAAATTTGAAGTACTCCAGTCTGAAGATTGCAGATGGGAATCCATGCATGCATTAATAAAAACACCTGTCTGACCTTTTTGTTTTTTCAGAGGAAATCATATGGGGTAATTCCTATCACCAGGATTTTCAGGGTTCATTTATTAAGTTCCACAAGAAAAGTTGGAAATTGTCTAAACAGTGGCTGCCACTTAATCTTTGTCATGTAGGTGCAAATATCTTTCTTGGTGTTAATTTTTGACACAGTGAAATAAGGAAACTGATTTTCAACCTATATGTTAGTACTTCTCAATCACATCATGTCCATGAATGTGAAGGGCATTTATTTTTTTTTTGTCCATATTTCAAAAATAAGGAGGATTCGGAGAAGTTAGTGGTTTTTTTTTTTTTCCTGAACTGATTCATCAATTTTAGTTCATTTGTTTTTTCATTGATGGAGGCTCTGCTGTGATAGGTCTGGTTTTACTTTCCATTAGAGTGTATCTTGTTATCTAGTAGAAAGTTTACTAAAGCTTGACTTTGAGATTAGTTCAAATGTAGTATTCATTGAACGCACTTAATCTTCTAAATTCTCTGATATTGATCTGCAGAAAGAGAAGCTTATACCTTTTGATGGAGATTTATCCCTCTAGTCCAAATTGATGATGACCCTCATCCTTTCATATTGTTGACCAATTTTCCCCCTACTTTCAGGAACAGTACGACATCTGTTTCTTGCTCATATGGCAGCATCTGTAGCTTTGAGTTATAAAAATAACAGATAGATGAACTGTTTCTGTTCCCAGACTTAACATTTAATTCTGTTTTCAAAAAGTGCTAACATATTCTTTTGATAAATATTTACCTATCATGAGCCCCTTCACTTTGCATGCTGGAATAAAATGTTTGCTTCTAGTCAAAAAACACAAGGGGGCAGTTCAGGATAACAAACCAACAACAGTATAGTAAAAGATACCAAAAAGTTAAATTTCAGAAAAGTAGCTTTTCTGAATCTTCAAATTAGGGTTGCGTAGATGCAGAGATTACCCTTAGCACCTGGAGATTTCTGGCCCAGAATTGCAGACAAGAAATAAAATAACAGAAAATGCATTTTAATATAGAACAGGCCTTCAGTCAATGAAGAGGTAAGAGGGAACAGCTCCTACAAGCTGGGCATGTTGGAAGGTTCTGTTTCAAACACGTTTTCCTTTTGTTAGGGAATTTTTTTGCATCAATTAACACAACAGATTTGACAGTGTTTCAGTTTAGTTTTAATGTGATAAGCATTAGTGCAGCTGGCTGCACCATAGCACTGAGATAAACTGGATTTGTTTATAATTTACCTTGTTTCCTGTTGAGAGTCTAAACCAAGATTTTGCAGCATAGACTGAACTGCTACACTGAAGGAGCATCACGAATAAAGGCTGTGCAAAGAATGACTAGATATGCCAGTTGAAACTTGCCATGAATGAAATGGAAACAACTTCACCTTTTCTATGGAAAGCTCTTAAAATTTTTATTGTCCCATATTCTAAAAATCAATTTCCATAATGCTTCTTAGCCAGGAGCAGCCCAGAATGATTCACAATTCAGTAAAGGCTTGCAGGTACCTTGCAGTGTGCCTTTGCTTTGTGTTAATTTCCAATGTACAGGAAAGGTAAACCTACAGGAGGGCACAGGTTTCCTTCATGATAGCATGACTCTTGGGAAATTGAGATGGGAGATGGGAAAGTTAACATATCAAAGTATGTCCCCAGGCCTGCCTTATGTCTGTCTCACCCTCCAGTATTTTGGAAGAATTAAAGGAAGCAAGAACCCCCAGGAGGAGTTAGGACTGACTTGATGAGTACTCATTTTAGTTTCTCCTGTTTCAGTACTTAAGGAGCAGGCAACTATCGCACCACAGGAGAACCTACAGAACTTTTATATCCCCAGGCTGTGCTGGTTTCAGCTCTGTAGTCTCATCATGCATGCTTCCACAACCATTCTGTACTGCCATTCTATACTGGTCATAAATTGGGGTAGAGGCAGAGGTTGTAGCTTAAGAGATGACACTTGTAGAGTGGGGCATAGGGGAGAAATCCCTACCTGAATTCAGGCATGACTGTGTGCTATCAAACTAGGAAATTGGCTAAAGGTGAAAACCTCAAATATTATGATCTTTCCAATGATCTGAAAAATTGTTGCTGTGATTGCATTACCATTCTGTAGTAGGAAGCTTCTCCTTTCTGAGGAGGGTGGCCTAAATACATAGGGTTCTGCATAAGGCAATGAGGCTGGTGGTACTCAAAGGTAGCTCTCTGCTTGAACTCATCACAGTGTGACTGCATTGTTTGGAACATTTTCTGCAGTTCTCTGATAGGTTTTAGAAGTACTTAGAAGAGAAAACACTTTTGTAACAAAACCATGGGATTATTACTGACTAGATTTTTTTCCTGTGTTGATTATAGAAAGTACACAGTGGACCACTTCCATTGTTAAACCACTTAATGAATCAGAGGTAGCACTAGATACAATCAAACCATGACTCTTTCCTCATAGTTCTGCAGTCTAGGTTCCTGCCTGATGATATAGTCAAGGACTGATTTAGTAGATATTAATGGAGCAGTGCCACTATTGTGCAATAAAAGCTCTTAAAATGAAGATTCAGATTGGCATTAGATTAGAATATTCAGTAGTAACATAAAGAGATACCATTGTCACACACTGTGAAATTCTGTCAAATGTAATGGTCATAGGGTCCTCAATCTCTCGTATTTATTTCCTGAAGAGAATTTAGTCTAATCAGCTTTTCCTTTTGGGAAGTTGAATTGTGTCTGTATGTTATCTTGAAAAACAGGATAAGTATCTGTTGAATGAATAAAACAAAAATAAAAAGACATGATATCCAGGAGCAGCTGGTAATTGTTGTCAATGACAGGGTACTTTCACTGCACTTGAATAATTTTATGTCTAAGAATGGGGGGAATATTAAAAAGGTACAGTTTGGCAGTTTTTGCATTTCTTCCAGAGCATAAAGTCCTCTTCAGATTTGCTACCGCCTGCTCACGGCTTGTTCTCCATCTGACACTTGAGTAATTGTTATAAACCATTTCCATCTGTGATTTACTTTATGTTTCCTATTGCAGGTGACAGTTAATGTATCTTGTCTGCTGATACCAAATTAAAAAAAATGGTCTGAAAATGCTAAGAACAAACACTTGCAAAGACAAGGGCAGGAAAAAAAAAAAAAAAAAGCTTTCATATTTGCAAAATGCATATGCTTTGCAAATCACTCAGCCCACCATTTAATCAGTGTTAGGATGCCTAAAGTATCATCTTGCCAAAAAAATGCAAGTTAGAATGGGGAAGTATAAATTCTTAACTACAAAAGTGTTTAGTGTAGACAATAAGCAAAGATGTGGTGCTACAATTTTCCATAGTCTTTCTAAGTTTACTCTGCATGTTGTGCCAGGCTTCTTCCACTTTATATTTACTGACATCAGAAGAATTATATTGTAAGGAAGATGTTTCACCTAAGGTGAACCATAGAACCTTAAACTAATAAAACTTGATCACTGCTGGAAGGACAAAGAAATAACAAGCAAGGCTACTGTAGGTAGTGTTAATTCCGAAGACATCTGTCAACTAGAACTTTGCATCTGGAAGTGATCGGGAGGTCATAGGCCCAGCTCAGGAGGAGGAGAAAATAGGGAACAACCATGCTATCTTTGAGAAAATCTCATGCTGTTGCTAAGTTTTATGCCTAGCATAAAATATGCATGTGTCATCTTAATTTCTAAATGTGCTGTCCTTGAAAGAAGATGAAATGTTTCACTTTCACTGTTTCACATTCCAAATGGTGACAGTTTGGTAATACTAAGAATGAATTTTACCTGTCCTTCTGCTAGTTAATTAGATGTATTTTATAGTGCAAAGGAGATGTTTAATTTCACCATGACAGTTTCAAATGCACAGAAAAAAAGTACAGCTCACTCATAGCTAGGTACGTCCATAAAGACTGTAGCCCAAATCAGTTATTGATAAACCATGGGCTACAACAGAAAAAACCACAGCGGCTGCAGTTTTGACAGATAATGTCAAAATGAAACTAAGTAGTAAGAACATAGTTTTGGAAGGTGATGACACAGGGGATGTGTGGTGTACATGCAGATGTCATGAGTGTACATGGGAATTGTTAGTCTAAACTGATCTATAGTGCTGTATTTATTATATCGATACCAAGCTTTTAGGTGCTTCCGTGCTTAAGCACCTAGCTTAATCAAGATCTTTTGAAGGATATTTTTGGTGGAAATTCCTTAGCTCTGTACACCTCAAAATGGATTTTTAATGCACTTGAACACTCTGCAGCTTGCAATAAATTATCTTCTCTTTAGGAGTAAATATATCATTTGCAGCATTGCCAAGCTCATGCTGTCCTTCTTAAGGCATTTCATTCTTAATTCTTTCTTTATCTGGTTATATATATTATAGATAATTTTAGATCATTATGTCGATTATTGTAGGTAACTTTAACAGATAAGTAATCTTGTGGTGTAGTTCTGTTTTTGTGAGGGGGAATGATTAAGTACTTTGTCAAGTCAAACATCAGTGGAAAATCCATGGAAAAATCTGGTGAAGAAATAAAGACTATGCACATAACTCACTAGGAATAAAGTGGTTTTGTGTCCTAGGACTTAATCCTGCTAAATACTGCTGAGCAGATCCCATAGACATTGAAAGGAATTTAGAGTGTTCAACATGTCACAGTAGGTCCATAATGTCTGATCAGCTTCTGCACTAACTTTATAGGTTTTTGGCAACATGCTTAGTCTTAATATTTGCTCATCATTTCATCCCGTCCTTCTCACATTTTCAGTATTCCTCTAATCAAAGCCTCAGTAATATGAGGGTAGCCTCACAGTTTGATGAATAACTCCATTTTTGCCAACCTGAACATGCAGTAATAAATAAAACTGCCCAAATTCTTTCATAGTAGTTCATCTCTGGAATACAGAATGTTCTCCTGGTATTGTCCAGATGTCCTCCAAATAAGACAAAATTTGCTGTGCAGCCTTCCATGTTTTTGATATACCATTATGACTTCAGCAGTTTGAGTTCTCCATGGTATTCTTTAATATCTTTTGTCAACATCCAAACATGAAAAGAGTGAAAATGAGAAACTTTCCAGTAAGACTGAAAACTGCTGCCCTATTTCTCATAACATTTTGTAGGTAAAAATAATTTTGGAAAGAATACATTTAGAAGCTGCATTTATTGCAGCAGAACAATGCCAGAATGGGACCAATATGCGTTCTATAAATATAAACAATTCTTTGCCTTTTCCATACATCTTTTTGCAATACATTTATGTTACATATTTTGACAGTAGGTTTAAAGGAGTTGCTTACTTTGAAGGTTTGGCTTCATAAACCATAGCAATTTTTCTTGCATTTTGGGGGTGTTTATGTAAGAGGTGGAGTTGGACCATTTTCCCAATGTATGATTCAACCATTATTTAAAAATTGTAATAGAGAGTATTACACCTTTGAGATATCCAAAACAAGGAGCTGCTCAGTCACTAGAATGACGAAGTGATGGTGCTTTAGCTGGAGATGGTCTCCAGCCTGCAGCTAAAGAGACATAAAACATTGTAAAAACAGAGCTGGTTTAAGTACAACATTCATACACTGATCTAACAAAATGAAAGGAACTTCCAGGACTTGCTGAAAAACAGGAGCAAAATTAGGACACAGCATTGGTTATTTACCACTTGCCATTAAAAAAGATCCATTTATTCAGTGTTAACGAAATGAAAGCACATGCTGCATTTTGATAACTTTGTCTCATTTAAGCAAGCTCCATCACTGTGCTGCAGAAAGCCTATTTGCAATACATTGTAAGACATTACTTGTAAAGAGGTAACTTCCAGTTAAGTAGTGGCAAATGGCTGAGATCTCTTAGTCCCAGTTAGATCTGCGTATCTGACTACATCACATTCTATCATTATTTCCATTTTGCAGAAGCTTAGTATAAATTAGAAGATTCAGTGATTTGTACAAGGCAAGAGATACCACTCTTGTGAATAAGAAGCTTGAATGATCGAAGTACTTTATTTAAATCACTAGAAAAATATCTCCTATCTTTAGTAATGCCTTAAAACTACAACACTACAAACTATTGGTCACACATCTCTTTCTTTCCTCATTGTTAATTCATAGACAAAATAAAGTATGGCTGAAGCTGAAACAGAAAACATAAGAATTACCATAATTTAACAGTGCAGTGGTCCACGTAATCATAGAATGGTAGGGGTTGGATTTTGGTGTCTTGTTTCCAGCAACTACCTGGTGTTAAGAGGAATATGTAAATGCAGTCAACTCCGTATGTGATGGCTGTGAAGTCACATGACCATAGGATTTTTTCATAAAGTCCATTAAGCCAAGATCGGCTTACAACCTGAAGCACTGGTCTTGATATCTGTATGAAAGCATTGCCTTAGTGAATTTGGAAAGATCCGTTTAATTTCTTTTCACTGGTGTCTGTTCCCAGCTAAGAAAGTTGCAATTCTGCAAAGCTGCTTAGCTCAGTAGCTTTCGCTGGTGTGAGCTGAGGGTCTAAAATCCCCAAGAACAGGAGTCTGTCTTCTAAAAAACAATGAATTCTGTCTCCCTGGCAGACCATCCACCACAGAATACATGGACTCAGTTTTCTTAGTTTAGACAAAGCTAAATGCAGCCATGGTGTGGAGCAGAAAGGAGTCTTCAAGCCATAACGCTATGTCTATGCTGTGTCAAGGACATGTTTGATGTTTCTTAGATGCATCATAGAATCATGAAATGTAACTTTCAATGCTAATAAGGACTTGCAGCTCTGCTATGGTGATGGATCACATGTTATTTTCTCACTTGACTGTGTGGTGTCAATGCTTTATGTCCAGGAGTATTTAAATGTACTATATGTACATTTGTAATGTACATATGTGTTTTGGGAATATGGTCTCATCCCAGAGAGCAGGCTATTGCACTAATAACTACCTACACATCACAACAATCATATCTTGCCCCAAATATATTCCTGTACCCAGGTATCTGATACATACATGAATTCACAAGTATAACAATGGTCTTGTCCCAGCTCCTTATGGCTTAACAATACCTAATCACTGTGTCTACTGCGTTATTGAATATCACTGAGATGGTCATTTTAAAAGTCACAAACATATGACTGTTTTCCCTATATCCTCTTAGTATAAACTATTAGTGAATGACATTTCTGCTTTTTTCAGGTCATAGTTTATTTATGAGAACAATTGATTTAGCAATACATAGCAGCATCAACTTTAAACGGATTACTTGGTCCACGCTTCATAAATCACATTGGTCACACATTCTTAACTTTTACAGAAAGCTCAACTGTTCTAATATTTTCCACTAACAACAGTGGATGCCTCTCTAATAATTACATTTAAAACCAATTAGCTATTTCTTGTAGATTATCTATAGGCAGATTTTCAAAGTTAATTTGTATCTAGAAAATCTTTCCCTAGATGTTCTTGGAAAGAAGTAAATCAGCACTGTTTCACACTGTTGCTTTCACAGCAGTACTATGCATTCTGCAAAGTGTTTGTGTTCTTCACATATTATCTGCTGTGCATGATGTAGTGAAAGTGATATGTTATATATTGATTCACACTTCATTTTGGGGCTAACAATGGTAGCATATACTTCCTTTCTCATACTTCACCAATTACATTAACCCTGACCTGTATGAATGTGATTTTCTGTATTAATGAGAAGTAGCTGTCTCTGTGAAGAGCCTGAACTGAGTAAACACTGTCAGATGTGTCAAATGGTGGGGATAAACAGCTTTCACTACTTACTTACGGCTGCTGGTGCTGATAGAAGAATTCACACCTATTCAAATGTCTGTTTATTTGTACGCAAAGGACTACTGTGAAGTCCTGAAGACTGAGGGAACATGTGTTAAAAACAGTTTCTGTTTGGGGTTTAACTGGCATAGTCACATAGATTTTGTATTTTAGAAAGGTTGAAGCTGTTACGCTGCAGTTTCTGGTTCTGAATGGGTACTGTAGAACAACAACAAATTTGGAAGTACAAATTTGAGTTTGACAAGTATCTGCAGTAGTACTGAATTCAGAAATTAGAACTAGTCAATGCTCAAAACTTCTGTATCAATTAGTTTCCAAAATTGTCATTAAAACCCTAAAAAAAAAGCTTCCTCACAGAAGTTCTGATACTTTTTCCCACTTACAGGTGTTTAAATTTTCAGAGGGATAGTCTCAAGGAAAAGGAGGCATCGCCTATGATAAGGCCCAAGGAGTTCTCCATGCTTCTGCGGAGTCCTGGGAGCCTGTACATTTCAGTGGGAGTGATTTACCATAAAATGTGCACATAACCTCTGTGAGAACCAGAGAGATAAGTTTAAAAGAGAAAAAAGAAAGAGTGGCTGGTGAATTTATGGAACATGATGCGAAGGCAGATGGCATTAGATGCTTTAAAAATTTCATGGGCAGTATATCCATAAATGCATAGAGGGGAGATTCTAATATCAAGGATGTAATTTCTAACATCCAGAACATGAACAACATGGGGAATGGAGCACAGAAAGATGGATATCCAGTCCTACTGTCACTTTCAAAAACTGAATACTAGTTCAGGTGGATCATCAGTATGCAACAGGACATTTCTTGATGCAATTAATAATAAAATTGAATTAATTCTATCAGTTCTTTATTTTACTGACTGATAGTTCTGTAAAATACTAAGCCAAGAAGCATTACACCTATTCAAGGACAGAAAGGAAGAGAAAATGGTAATTAAAAAGTGTTAGAACATCGGTTGAATGACCTGTAAATGAAAATTCAACTTGATGGCATATACACCCAAAAACACTTGCAGAAAAATCACTGAGAACTGAAATACTGATTTATGACATGGATGACAAATCGAGCAAAAGTTTGTTATGTAATATTTATCTATTCATGTTGGGCAGTGTTCTACTCCAGAAGAAGTCTACATAAAAAAATTTTGTTATACTTGGATATTGAAGCTGCCAGCCAGGACTAGCATTTGTTGAAAGTCTACGGAAGTACTTTGAAATCCTCCTATTTGATCAGGCCTCATACAGAAGAGTTAAATTGCCTGCTAGCAAAACAGGCCAAGGCAAATTTGGGCAGTATGTGTACTGGAGTACTGGAAAAGCACTTTCATACATGTTCCTATGCAAGCAATTTCCAGGAAAACATTGACTAAAATGATTCTGTTCTGAGAAATCAACAAAAAAAAGGTCCAAAGATTTAGTTCAAAAATCAAAAAGAGATGTATTCAGCCTGACTAAACAGATTGAATGTTTCTGTCAATTTTTTTTCAAATACCTGGAGAAAATGTATAAAGGAAACAGCAATTGGAGATTGTAAATTGAGTGGTTTTCCATTTAGCCTCCTGTTCCCCCTACTTGATTAAAAATTCAGCTTAAAACCAGACCTATTACTTCTCTAATTTGGATGCATCCCCACCAGCTTTGGGGGGCAGTTTCTCCCAGCCAATCTACTTTTGTGATGATATCACCCTGGCTTGACGAACGGGAGCTGTGACTTTGAATATCTCTAGTCCAAAGTGAGAGTTAACTTGAGACAGCTTTGATTTCTTCGGTAGTATATGGTAGGTCATAGAAAGACAAAACAGCAGCTCCATCTCATATCTACTGACACTGGCATTATCTTGAAAAGTACCTAAAATATGAAATTGTGAGATTTCTGGAGATGGCAGAAATACTTATACACATGAAGGGAGCAGAAGTTCAGATTTCTTTTGATGCTGCGTGTTCTTATTGGCTGTCTCTTTGTGCCCTTTCCTTTGTGATGGGAACTCTGACACAGCTCTGGGAATCCTAACATTAATGACTGGATGGACTAGGGGGCTTATGCAGCCTCACTGGGGCTGTATTAAAGGAGGAAGAGAGCTGGATGATGCTTGGGAAGAGGATTTCTTTAAAAAACAGGTTTTTAAAATCTTCATTCTTTTTAAGAATCCTCCTTAGCCAATATTCAAGGGCTCTGCCTTTACATGCCATTTAGATACAGAGTTCTCACTGTAGCCAGTTGTGATTCTGTAGCAGCAATCCTAATGTCTCTTGACAATTTAAAATCTTGTGGGCTGCCTGTTTAGTGGTTGCCTGTTTAGCTTGTATGTCTGAAGAAGGTGTATTATACTAGCATTCAAAACCCTTGGGAATGTTTTAAACAAATGTATAATTATGGTTCACTTTGGCTCTAATTATTTTGTTCTGTTAAGCTTCTGAAATACCTTGACTTAGACTTGGTTACTTAACGAATCTAAAGCAGCAGGCAGATGGCTTTTCATCTATTGTTAAATTTAAAGGGCTTACTAGTGCTAATTATTTTGAAATGGATTCCTACGGTATTATGCATTATTTCAATGAATAATGCAGGACTGTCAATTTATTGGCAGAACATTCACAGGAGTGTCATAAATCTAGAAATAACATAAAAGCAGAGTGGATACATATTTTAAAAGCACAGCTTGGGGAATCACATTAGTGCAACTCTACAAACCTTCTTATAAGGGTTCATATTTTTAAATATGATCAAATCCAGAGATTTTCAGTGAGAGACTGGGGTTTATTCTACGTATTATTATGATAGCTAGGAGAATTAGTTATTGAAATTGAAACTTGTGTGCTAGATTCTATGCAAGCTCAGGAGAAAAAATAGACAATCTGTACTTGCAAGAATTGGCAAACCGAATATAACCCCAAATGCAGCACTTGGATACAGTCACCCATGGGTGAGTGAGTGAGGAGTAACAAGAAGGCATGCACAGCTAATGTCGTATGCTGTATTTTCCCTGCAGCAGTAGCTTGCATTTTTTTTGTAAGCACCTCTTCAAAGGAGAATGTAACAGAAAAATGGCAACAACTTATGAAATAGCTCTGCAGCTGTTTAAAGCAAACCTTTTCCAGGCTTGAAGAGCAGTTAGAAATGAACAGCAGAGAAATCCCCTACTAAATAAAAAAAAAAAAGTAAAATGTGAAAAGTTTTTTTATTATTTGATTGAGAATAAAGTATAGTTTTGTGAAAGACATTTCGATCTAGGGCTGCTGGCATTCATGAAAATACAGCTGCATTTTTTTTGATGTTTAAACCTCTGACAAATTAAAGCAACATCAACTTTATCTCATATGCACTGCATTTGATTGCATTGTAGGGCACAGGGATTTAAAGTTATTTATACAGTTGCAATAACATCTAAAGACATTTAAATTCTCTGATAAAGGCCACTACTGGAGACAGAGAACTAATCTGAGTAGGTCTTTACTGTGCTGCTGCATGACTGCTTCTGTGTCGCTTCCATTAGAACTACCCATAGTATTGATACAAATATTTTAGGACTTCAGTGTCAGAAAAATCCTATAATACAACAGGAAATATATAGAAGGGGAAGTTCCTCCTAAAGTGATGATGTTATAAAGTGAATAAAAATGGCAAGATAACAAGGAATGTGTTTATAACAAAGCAATCAGGTTACTTTAGTTGTAGAAATGCATTGAAAAATTTGGAAAATTAATTGAATATCATATAGCTATTTTAAGTAAGTGAGCCACTACATTCTTTTGAGATTACTGATTACTATTGTGAATGCTTAAGAAATTCAGTGTAAGGTTCACAGTACCTTTCAGCACTTGAATTTACTATGAATATGTAGAACCTGTACAGTGGCAATGCATTGTAGCAGCTCAATCAGATTAATGATTTATAAATCAAAGCGTTTGCAAGTAGGACTTCACATTATGGACATTTTTTTTTTTTAGCCAACACTAGCTGAAAAGGAAATAATGAGCATTTAAAATGTACTGGCATATACAAGCTCAATATGTTAAAGTGCACAATATATAAGCAGTATATGGCACATATAAATCAAAAGTGCAAAATTAAATATTACTTACTTTTTTTTATTTGCATTATATGCAATTATTTGCTGTTACAGCTTTGTGAACACTACTATATAATAGAGGTTTATATTCATAGGTACAAAAGCTTTATGTTTTTTTAACTGCATTACAATTGTACTAAGTCAAACTGAGAAGCAAGCCCTATCCTCACTTCCTAGCTGAAATAAATACATTTCTAGAAATGAAGTAAGTAAGAAATCGAGTACCTGTGGAAAGGTTGTTAAGTTAGTATTACGAGACTCCTAAATTAACATTTTATAAAAAAAGAATTCAATAATATTTTATGATCATTCTACATCTGACAGTGTAAAAGGTCTTTTGCACTTGTGCCTAGGGGCCTCAGCCAAGAACAGTGTCAGAAGCAGTTTATACACTTTATGCATTTAAGCTTCCACCATAAAGCAAATGAAATATATAGAGAAAAGGTTTTAGAAAATAAGTGTTGTTATCACTTCTACCTTAAGCGGATCAAGGGAACTATGTTCATATTTTAGAATACATTAAGGCTCCTAAATTCATTACTGTCTTTTTTCCAAAATCAAGGCCAATTCAGCCCTATTGTTTATTTGTTATAGAATTGTATGTGTCATTTTTATGTTAACTGTTATGCAGATGCTGAATATGACAAGTATGCTGGGGAGATGTGATTCTAACACTGCCAGATAAGAAAGGATTTTCCACATTCATTTTGATAGAAATGCTAGACTGCAAGTATATAGGTAGCAGGTTACACCAGGATAGTAATTACAGTAATTCAAAAGTTTAACCCTATAAAAGTGAAAAGGAAATGGTAAAGCTCATAACATTGGAGCACCAAAGTTATTTATGATGTATATATGCTGCTCTTATTGGATCTTTTCTGAGGATTGACTTGGTTTATATCAAAATCTCCATTCATAGAAAACCATATTATGAGCTGATCTGATTGAAATTGTATTAACTTTCTAGGAGAAATCATAGTAGCTCTACCTACAATGATTTTCAAAATAAGCTGATAACTTGGCTCTCATATGTAGGGCACTGAAAGTGACTACAGGAATGTGGGGGTTTTTATTGAAATATGTTTAAACTATAAAGTTCCTTAAACAATGGACAAGATTCTCAGTACCGTAACCAACAGAAATCAGCGTACTTAAAAATATTATTTGACATATACAAAATTTTCCACACAATAGCACAAGCCCTATGGCCTTTCCAAGAAATAAACCACTAATTAGTGAGGCAGAAATTAATCAAAGTAATGTAACAGCAATGCATATATGGAATTCTAAAGGTATATTATTTTTATTAAGTATTCATGCATGGTTGATGTCAATTACAGAGCACAGATAGCTGAAAATTTAGCACATCAGATTTTAACTAGCTAAACTATATAGTATGCACACTAATAAATGGAAACTGGTTGAGAAAATATTTGACAGAGATTTATTTATACTTCCATAATTTTCTGCAGGTTTTGCTTTTCTGTAAATAACTGCACTCAATGCCAAAATGTACTACACTTCAGAATGGAGTTTTTGTAATGGATGTTTATATTCAGGACTAGTCCTTTGTCCTGATATACTGAGATTTTATGTAGAGATGCATATACAAGGTGCTTTTAGAAAAAACTTGCATGATAAGTTGCCCTGAGTTTTCTAAGTGTCCAGCAAGCCTGTGGGTTTTTGGGGGTAAATGTTGCAAATATTTCAAAACCAGTTTTGAAATTGACATATATGAGACTTTGTCATTTATTAGATTTGGTAACTCCTTCCAGATGGTAAAGCTTTTTTGCAGGGCTGCTGCACTGTCTTCAGGAGTAAGATGAGGGAGAATTTGCACTAGAGTATTCTTCCATCCTTACAGTGTTTGAAAGGTTAGACTCTATAACGACTCAGTTGTCTACTTTTGAAGAGCTAAATGCTTAGTCCTAGTGTTAGTTTCACTTCTAAATTAACCACATCCACTCTGAATGAATTACACTGTGAAACAAGTTTTGAGCTCTCTCTTATATATTCTTTGAGGATATAAAGAAAAAAATCTGATTGAATTCATCAACATTTGTATTTCCACACATTTCCCTGAAGCTCACTTTTACTCTAATGCTTTTTTTTTCTTGACCTTCTGTTTTCTTTTCAGCAGAGTTTCTTTGTAGGCCTGGCAGTCTAAAGCCTCTTGGAAAACCTACTGTGCTCTGCATGTCCTCATTCAGCACACAGAATAGTTACTGTCATGATCACAATTCTAATAGGATAGCCACAGTGTCCTGGGCAACATTCTGACACCACCTTTTCTGGAGGTGCCACAAACCCCTGAGGGTGACACCTAATCTAGGCACATGGTTATACAGAATTAAAATTGAAAAAAAATTGTAGGTTAGATTATAAGAGTAATTAAAATGGTGATATACGTAATTGGAAGTACAATTATTCAACTTGAGCTGAAAAGCCAAGTTCAGTAGCTGGCAAGTAGAATGCATCCATGTCCCTGGCAGGTTGAGACCTTCACTTCAGCAGCACTGAGAAATGGAAAACTGCTGGAACTGAAACTGTGTCAAGACTTTCAGTGAAATTCTAAGTGCCAAGAAGAGCTTGGATAGAATCCCAACATGGCAAACTGCCTTCAGTTTGACACAAAGCCTAGGGCCTGGAAGAGCAAGACAGTTGTGCTCCCAGATTCCTGGTTTCTCAGCTTCCTAAGTTTACAGGGACAGAACATCCCAATATTTCAGTCAGCACACAGTAACATTCTAGCTCCTCAGGTCCCTAGCAAACCCTGCAAACAGGTTACTGAAGTGCCAATGCTATTATGTTCTCAGAAGCTCACTAGATGGTGAGACCAAAGCACTGAAGACTTTGTGCTTTGGAAGCCAACATGATGAGCTATCCAGCAACTTAGGCTTGTGCTTTCATTAGCAGTTCATACCAGAATTGTCATTCTATTTTGTGCTCAATGAATTCCTCCCCAGATCCTTTCTTTGTCAACATTCTGATTTTAGCCCAGAGGTTTCTTTCCTCTAGAAGTCTGCGAAGAGGGAGATATGTATAAACAGCCCTGTAAATTCTTGAAATGTAGTCCTTGCTTTCTTGAGAAATGTTAAGAATTGAGATTTTTCTTCCAATCAAGACATGATAAAAATATCAAACATTTCAAGATGGTTCTATGAGTTGATAGATGCTGTGAATCTACATTTAGCCCATATCTGGGGCTAAATTACAGTAGTTGCTCTAGCATCCGATGACCCCTTCCCAGCAGAGAAAAGGGATCAGGAAAAGGAGAGGAATCTCATGGGTTGAAGTGAAAACAGATTTAATGAAACAGCAAAACTAATGCAAATGTCACTGTAAAGTATACAAAGTTATACTCAGCCCAGCAAATGTACAGTGGTCAAAATAAACAGGAACGCAATCCTGGGGAGCATAATACTAAGTGAGCCTCTCCAGGGATGAGGAGGACCCCAAGCAGGATGTTCACCTGTCCTTAACAAACTTCCCCCTTTATAATGAGCATGATGTTCATGGTACGGGATACACCTACAACCAGCGCAGCTCAGCTGCCCTGACTGTCTCAAAACTGCTAAGAGCTTGTATATCATGATTGGCCTATGATTCTATCCCAGTGAAACCAGGACAATCACCTAAAAAGTAACACAGTAAATTAGACACTGCTAATCACAAACATATGAGTGCTATAGCACTTCACATTCCTTAAGATCTACTAGTTATATAATATCTGTGACACTTCTAGAGCCCAAAAAGTAGAGGCAAAAATGAACTATTTTGAGCTGTCATCTGAATGAACAGAGTTTCAGTAGTAGCAAAGCAAAATAAACAGTAACAGGGGATATGAATGTTTTACAGTCCGGAGAGCTGGCAAATCAAAGAGGAATAGGGTGGAAATGAGTAAGAAAAAAATATATTTTACTGTAAGTGTTGCTGCAATTGTACAATATTTCATATTGTTTTAAATTATATTGCAAGAATAACATATATCTACCAGTAGATAGGGAAATGCATGTTAAAAACTGTGTAATTCTCCTGAGTCACCTTAAAGGATTCTAATTTGCACAGGACAGATGCTCAGTGTTTGAAATTCCATAAGGCAGTGTGCAATGGGAAATAATTTTATTCTCTCTTACAGTCACCCAGACACTACCTGACCTGTGGGAGTGTCAAAGTCAATATAGAGAATTCCACTTCTAGACAACAAGTAGTTTAATGATCTATTTATCTGCTTCCTATTAGCATTCCATAAAGTGCATTTTTTAAATAGGAATTCACTGCTAGGACCAAGTGACCTACAGATTTCATCTGACTTAACTGAATTGTTTTCTATGAAGCCAGCATAAATTATGGCTGAGACAGAATCTCATTTGTAACTGTAATTGTAAGAGCATTATTCATATCTTTTTTTCCATTAGTTCTTGGATTTATTTTTTTTCCCTTCAACAGCTGGAATGTATCTGTTTATCTAAAGTTGTTTCTTCCATTTAAGTTGAAATAAAACTGTTATCCCATAGAGCCAATAAAAAGTAGTTCATAGAGAATAAAGTTCTCTCCCAAGTTTTTATTTATTAAGAAAAACAATAAAAACCCAAAGTCTTACTATGGACATGTCCTGAAAGAGATTTGCTACCATTTTCTTTCTAACAGATAACTTTGGTGTGTTTCTTTGTTTCTTAAATGTATTATTTTTTTGTGTATTGATGTAAACTCTGAGAAACTGAAAGTGATTCTGCTGTAAAATGCCCTTAATTTTAGCCTTGTAGATATTGCTAAAAAGTGTTAAAAATAAACCAAATTACATCAGTACTGAATTTGAAGACAGGGAATATTTTTCATTTGGAAAAGAATAAAAATAATTTTTCATTGTGTCTAATCATCTAACCCTGAAAATCCAGATACAACAGGTAGAAATAATCTTCAAAGCTCATATTTAACTCATCATTATCCTTTATTAATACATGTTAAGTATGTCTTCTCAGCAATTTATTATAATGGACACTGGGAAAGTTTAGTGCACATGGAGCATAGTGATCCTGCAGTGAGAGCAGGATCAAACCTTTTTATCTGCAAAGACTCAAAAATAAATATACAAATCCAGATACTTACCAACAAGGTTCCTTAGTTCGTATTTAGAAATAGTATGAATCACAGAATCATAGAATGGTTTGGGGCAGAAGGGACCTCCAAAGGTCATCTAGTCCAGCCCTGCTGCAGTGAGCAGGGACATCCTCAACTAGATGAGGTTGCTCAGAGTCTCTTTGAGCCTCACGTTGAATATCTTCAGGAATGGGGCCTCAACTGACTCTGTGGGCAACCTGTTCCAGTGTTCTACCACTGTCATGGTGAAGAACTTGTTTCTAACATCCAATATAAATTTACTCTTCTCTAGTTTGAAACCCTTGCCCCTTGTCCTGTCAACACAGGCCCTTTAAACAGTCATTTTTCCCGCCTTCTTGTAGGTCCCCTTCAGGTACTGGAAGGTCGCTATTAGGTCTCCCCAGAGCCTTCTCTCCTTCAGGCTGAACAACCCCCTGCTCTCTCAGCCTGTTTTCATAGGAGAGGTGTCACAGCCCTCTGATCATTTTCGTAGCTCTCTGCTGGACCTGCTCCATCAGGTCCATGTCCCTCCTGTACTGAGGGCTTCAGAACTGGATGCAGTACTCCAGGTGAGGTCTCACCAGAGCAGAGTAAGTGGCAGAATCACCTCTCTCAATCTTTTGATGCAGCCCTGGATGCCATTGGCCTTCAGGGATGCAAGTGTGCACTGTCTGCTCATGTCCAGCTTCTTGTCCACTAGCACCCCCAAGTCCTTTTATGCAGGGCTGCCCTCTATCACCTCATCCCCCAGCCTGTACTGATAGTGAGGACTGTTCCCTCCCAGGTGTAGGACCCTACACTTGGTCTTTTTGGACCTCATGAGGTTCACCTGGGCCCACCTCTCCAGTTTGTCCAGGTCCCTCTGGCATATGAAGATTGTACTTCTACTGCAGGCTTTTTTCCTTCCCATTTACAACAGAAATAACTACTAATATATATTTACAGAAACAAGTAGTGTCATTTATAAAACAGTGTTGATAATTCTAGCAGGACTGCTACATGTTTCAATGTGTGATAAAAAACGTATCACTATCATCAACTAATTTTTGCTAACAAACCTTTTATGTTAGTTTGCAATAGTATGGTCTTAAGAAATGTGTATATTTTTGTCATTTGGATCTGTAATGAACTGTACTCAGTGGAATGGCATAATTATCCTCATTATACAGTTATTGCAGAAAATATGTGTCTGTTTTAGTTGCTGGGATTCATACTCTGATCTTGCATTCATTGAATGTGATGGTAGAACTAGTGATTGAGAGATGGAAGGATAGCCCCTCAGTGGAGTTGTCTAAGTGGCTCGTGGAAGCAGATGGTTTGGCATTTAAATGTTATTTGGGTATTTTTTCCTTTATTTCTTTTTTGTGCTCTTCTGAATCTGTTACTTGATCATTTCAAATGGAGGGAGGGAGAAAAAAATGCCATAAATCATATCTGATTTCAGCATTTCCTCATCATTTTTTATTAAAAATCTGAAATATGGCTTGCCATAAAAAAAAAAAAAAATTATTT